>OU015492.1:194788566-194813566 GCA_907164885.2 Dolomedes plantarius | reverse complement strand
ATTGTCAGTGATAAGAGCGTTGTCGCTATTGCCGCTGTTAGTACAAACCCAGAACTAAGAAGTTACTGCATTTTCTCATACATAGCGCGAATGATACTTTAGAAACACGAGTAGGCGATATTTGGGATACCCATCCTATCCGTTTTTTATTTCCCTTTACTCCAACTCATTCCAGACTTTTATTTTGCAAGGTTCAATCGCAAGCAGTTTATAAATTGCAGCTTCTAATTTTTTTTATATCACCAGTTCCTCGACTTGTTATTTGCATTCCAAATTCTCATTTCACAAGTCGACCTAAAATCTCAAATTCCCTTCGCAGTTAAGTATCCCATTTATGTGGCAGATTCCTGTGAATTCGGTTCCACATCCTCTGAATTAGCCCAAATAAGGGTGAATAGGCCTATCTGAAAGTTTATACCATCTAATAGCATTCCGCAATTCAACTGTCATACCGTTTGACATCCCATTACAAGCGACGCAGACTCGGGGACCACTGCCGGCATGCATCCATGCAACAAATATCCAAGAATTACATGATATTTATACGCCTCATAAATTAACAATCTATTTGGCAGGAATAAATTACCGCCTTGACGCTGCGTAGGCCTTTAATCGTATTTATGCTCTCCCTTCACATTCAATTCCTGATAATACATTAAATGCGACGAATTCGGCAAATACCTTTTACGTCCAATTTCGAAAACTGAAGTTTCGGCGCTGGCCGCGTCTTGAATTAATTCCACAATTGGACACTTTCTAAGCGGCGCTATTTAATTAAGAGCCATCCACCTCTTTCGTACTTAATGACATCGGACGTAACGCTGGACGCCAGAAGACAAGAGGGGGGAAGGCAGCACATAGCATTCCCGACTCGTAGAGGTTTACCCGGGTTAAAGTTATTCGCCGAGGGGGTTCAACCCGATGCTCTTTTCTCGCGTAACGACTCTGGGGAGAAGGCTGGAGATTAATGAAATTTCGCGCCATCCAGATTTTCCCCGCTGTGTGGCGCGCGAGATTAGAAGGTGATACGGTCCGTTTGATTCCTTCGTCTCTTTCACTGGGATTGCAGAGGGAAAGTTAATGGCAGAGGGAAATTTTCCGCAGTGTTGTCGGGTGATTTGTGCGCCACTAAGAAAGGAGGCTTCGAGGCTATTGACGTGCCAATGAACAGTTAGATTCACTCTCGACGATTTTACGGTGGACGGCAATTTTTTTTTTTTAGGGCCCTTAATTTAAATCAGACTGCTAAATTTTATATTATCTTTGGGAATTAATTAATCGCAGTTGGTTTCAATTCAATTTATTTTAGACTAGCGGCCCGTCCCGACTTTGTCCAGGTTGAACAAAATATTATACCAATAAATTTCCAGTTGATAGCCAATAAATTGTAAATCTTTTTTTACCTTAATAATAACCTAAATAATACTTTAAATTAATTTTATGTTAGTTAATAATTAAAATAAATTTTTAAAAGAAAAACGCGTGCCGGAGAACGGCTAGGTTCGAACCGCTACCGTCAGAACAGAAGCCCACCGCGATAGCACCACGATAAGGATCGTTGAAATCTTCGGAACAAAAAGCGGTAAAGACAGTAGTGGAAACAATGGAGATTGTTAGGATTAAGCCCCTAACTTTATTTCTACTGATCAGATATACATAATATATAGCCTATGTCCATCTGGAATACTGTACCTTTCAAACAGTGAAAGAATTTTTCAAATAGGTACAGTGGTTCTGAAGATTACTCTCCACGTACAAAATCGCTCTCTCTTTATATATAAGTATAGATATAAAATAGTCACGAGAAATTTATCTAAATTCCATTTCTTTTTATGGACCCTAAAATAAAAATGTAGCAATGAGCCAAATTTAAATTATATTTCGAACTAAATTTCCATTTAGTTAATATTCTGTGTTTTTGAGACGTGACTAATTTCAAATCTCCCTGGTATGGTCAGGGTTTTCTATGTTTAGAATACCAGCGTGCAACAAAACGTGAAAATCAAACGAGATATCTGATGTAACATATTCATATTTAGTATTACTTTGTTCAAATGCCCTGAGTACTACAAGTAAAAGTGCCAAATCTAGGCAATAATGATATAAATTGTAAAAGAAGATCAAAAGTTCTCAGTTTGAATAACGTAGGAAAAATCTATCACCTTCTTATGGAATGAAGTTAACGATTGTACGCCTACAAAGCAATAGCGCCGAAAAAGCACGCTGTCCTATTGATACATGTATATATACTATGGGCATACCTTAAGTAAATGAGTGTATTATTAAAACCTAAAAATCTATTATGATAATTGCAACTCACAATGTTTTTTTTTTCTTCTCTTCAGGAGCAAAATTTATCAAAACAATCTCAAATTATCTCATTAATAAATTAGTTATGTTTAAATTAACTTTCATTTATTAGGCTTAAGTAAAGACCAAAAAACAAATTTTAATATAAAAATTTAAAGAGAAAATTTTTTTACTTGTAAACTATAATTTTATATTTTTGTTCTTGTGTTGGTGTACAGTTCAAAATGATTTATATAAAACTTAAATGATTATAATTATCTTGATACGTGGAGCTATTTTGTTGTGTTTTTTTATCTAATAAAAACATACGCATTTATTGTAATTCATATATTTGCAAGCTTTTTCTTGTGGTGTGCCGCGGAGTAATAGAAACAAAACGTTGTTGTGCCGTGGAAGATAAAAGGTTGCGGAGCTCTGATCTAGAGCCAGGATTTATTTTAAGGCAAAACATATTTTCCTTGCCGCTCTAGAGATTAACAACTTAAAGTTTTCTCCTATTGTAAATCAGACAAATGAATTAGAAAGGCATTGAAACTATACAGGGAAGCAGATAAAATTTCCGTTAAGTCTATTTTTATATTCCAAATTTCTTCTGATAAGATTTTTTCTCCAAATTAGAACACACAGTTTCTAAGAAATAACTTTTAAGATTTTTCTGTTTATAATTTACAGTAAATAATTCTGTTTTCTTCATACGCGTACCATTGAAATTTTTCTCACTAGATTTTTTCCTTGAAAAAAAAAAGTACAAAGTTCGTGTAATACTGTTTAGTTAAAATAAATTATTTCTTTATTAAGTTAGTTCTTGATTGGGTATTTCATTGACTAAGCTTTAAAAAATACCAAGCTATTTTCTCCAAAAAACGTTAGTGATGAAGGGAGAGGCATAATTGAAAACATCTAGAATAAAATATTCATTCATTCTCAAACGCTTCAAAAGGGTCTTGGAATATAAGTCTGTCCATTATTGAATCTAACTCAAAAAAGATTATTCTGTATGGGAATTATGCCTTTATCGAATAGATGTTGAAAAAGTTTAGAAACATACGATGTGATAAACTACAGATTTCTAGAAATGTATGAAATGTATGTAAATCAATTTATCGTGTACAATTTCAAAACACTACAAAAACTCCCATTTTAAAATGACATTTTTATCGATTTTTCCTCGTAATACAACAATGGATTAGTAGTCTTTGTATGCATTATCGATGCTTAAGTGTAGTTCGATTTTCTAAAATTCTATGATTAGTAAAATGGGAATCAATAAAGATTTAAGCCTTGTTTCTGATATGCGACTAGTCCAGATTTTCCAAGCAAATCTATTATATTTACTTAAACCCTGAACAGAAATCGTTACTCCTAAATCCGTATAGTTCTTTTACACACACACACATATATATGTGTGTGTGTGTGTGTGTGTGTGTGTGTGCGTGTGTGTGTGTGTGTGTGCGCGCGCGCGTGTGTGCGTGTGTATATATACATACTATCTACCAATAAGTATTTGGACACTCATGCAAAAGACGATATCTGCTATCCTGATATATGTCACACCCTCCACCGTTAAATATCGTGCAGGAAACAACATTGGCATTAGTTGCATGCAAGATGACACGAAGTGCAGAGTTACCTGATTTTGAGAAAGATGTAATTGCCGGATATCACAGAAATGGCTGATCCTTAAGGAACATTTGTAGTGAGCTGAAAACCCAAAATCGTCAGTGGCCTATGTGATTCAGAAGTGGAAAGTGAGCGGTGATTGTTGGTTTGTGCCCCGAGTCGGCAGACCCACGAAACTGGGAGATAGAGACCAACGGGTACTGTCCAGAGAAATTCGGAACCGCATTCAACCAATGACCCACGTACTCCAGATGTTTTAACAGGCATCCGGAAGTGTTGTTTCGATGAATAACATCTGTAAGGAAGCACGTTTGCTTAGTTTTCATGGTCGTGCGGCCGCCCATAAGCCTTTGATCAGAAAGTCCAATCACGTTGCTCGGTTATTGTGGTGCAAAGCACGTCGAAATTGGAACGTAGATCAGTGGAAACAGATTCTCTGGAGCGACGAATCAAGGTTCATCCTCTACCATTCGGATGGCAGGGTTTGGATCTGGTGTCTGCCTGGAGAACGCCTCCTTCCAGAATGTATTGTGCTTACAATAAAGTTCGTCGGAGGTGGAATTATGGTATGGGGGTGTTTCTCCTGGTATGGACTGGGACCCTTGGTCCCAATTCATGGTAAGCTCAACGCCAACGCCTATTGCACTATTCTGGATGACAGTGTGCTTCCTACGTTGTTTCAGTTTTACGGGTTGGACACATGTTACTTCCAGGATGACAACGCCAGCTGTCATGTTGTGAGGTACACCATGGATTGGTATGGTAACAATGTAGTTAACCGAATGGACTGGCCTGCCCAGACCTGAACCCTATCGGGAATCTCTGGGACGAGTTGGATCGGCGAATTAAGGGGTGCAACAATCGTCCAAAATCGGTGAAGGAACTTACATGTCTTCTCCAAGCCGAGTGGCAGAAAATACCACTAGCCCTCATACAAGGACTTGTGGAAAGCATGCCCCGGAGGTTTGAGGCTGTAATTGCTTCTCGTGAAGGCTCTACAAACTATTAAATATGAATAAATTTTGTTTTTCGTTTCTATCACAGGTGTCCTAATACTTATTGGTAGATAGTATATACAAGGTGCGCCCATAAAGTAAGCGGACAATTTTTATAAATAAGAAAAATATTACTCACCTTCAAATAAATTTAACTACTTCAAGATAATCACCAAAGGAGTCTATACAATTTTTCCAACGTTTCTCCAAGTCATCGAAACACTGTTTATAGGCGTTGGAACTAACCGTTCGCAGAATACGCGTAACATTTCCGAGACGTTTTCAAATCTCTCTCTGTCCTATCATGGTCATCTTCAGCTTCGAAAAAAGGAAAAAAATCAGCTGGCGATAAGTCGGAAGAATATGGTGGGTGATTTATCACTGTAATTGACTGCCTAGCAAGATATTGTTGTGCAGAAATTGCTGTACGGGGCCTATCATTATCGTGTAAAAGAAAATATTGCGGAGAATCAAACAGTTCCTTCCTAACTCGCCTTATCCCGTTTCTTAATCGAAAAAGCACCTCCCTGTAACAATACTCATTAATTGTTTGATTTTCAGGAACAAATTCGTGATGAATAAGTCCTTTGTAACCAAAAAATGCAATCAGCATCACATTAGTCTTTGATTTTAAGAACGAAATTTCTCCACATTTTCCTCATCCTTTGAAGTTTAAGGGCGTCCTGTCTTTGGTTCATCTTCAAAGGTTTCCAACCCACATTTAAAGCGGTTGTACCACTCATACACTTGTGTTCTTGATAACGATGCATCACTATATACTGTTCGAAGCCTCTCTTAAAGTTTCGGTAGCAGATTTACCTAATTTGTAGCAAAATTTATTGTTACAACGTTGTTCCATTCCGAAGCAAATTTTTTTGTACAATGCCTTCTCAGTAAATGAAAATTACTACGGCGTTTTCATATGCAAAAGTCTAAATAACCAGTTTAAACTGGCTTTAACAAGAGTTGAGAAGTCACTCTTTCTAGCCAGGTGATTATTCTTTCACCTTTTTAATTATATTGTTTGATCTTTTAATTTGTCCGGTTACCTTATGGGCGCACCTTGTATATGATTGCTCAAACTATTGGATGGTAATAAGGAAACTATGTGTAAGGTTACCATCTCGATGTATATTTTATGCTGCTGTAAACGTTTTCTGTACAAACTACATGTTAAATTATCATGTACATGTGTATATCATTATATATCTCGTATACATTTTACTACATATGCCTCTGTAAACTATCGGAGGAACAAAAAGGAGACTATGTGCCAGGTTACCATCTCTCTCCATACTTTTTGCTGCGATGTAATCGTTTACTGCACGGACTCCATGTTAAATGATCACATAATCTTCATTACATCAACTCTAAATCTCCTTACCCTATCTGCCTTAGACTGATCAGACGTTCTACTTGCATCACGGATTTGGCGTTTAAAATCTCATTATGCTAATTTCATGTAGATTAAGACGCATTTCCATGACATTTTCCAAAATTGCCTCCCACCTTCCTCCATAAAACCGTTTTATGTAACTAAAACTGCCCGAAAAATGCCCCCCCCCCCTCTCTTCCCAATCCAGATTCTCGCATTATCATTCTAAAACCTTCTCCTGAAACAGAAAACTGAAAAACTCATTCATTAAGTGGTCCATTTCGAAACATTAAACGATTTTACTGAAAAGAATAGAAAGAAAAAAAATGTAATTGACCTTCCCGCTTTGTGCAGGATTTTCGAACGGGGTAGATTCTTTCGTTCTTTCTCTCTGAGTGTGTGTTTAATTAAGAAAATCAGATTGGGGAAAACGAATGAACGCCCCCCGCCCACCCTTTCCTTTCCTATTGCGAACGTAAATGGGGGAAGGGGGGGCGGCAATTAGAAAGGAGGAGGATTTCCGCTTGTAATGACTCCCGAAAATTTGCCGGAGAGACACATAATTAAGATCCCGCAGCAAGGAACAATAGCCAGAGGTAACGCACTTAACGCGGAGCCACGGTTAGGGGATCCTCCACAAATTTAATTTTATTGATTTTGAGCTGCGAGTAATTTAATGTCGCTTTTATAAGTAATATTCGGTTGCTTTCTAGAAAACTTTTTTGTTTTCTTTTTGGTCCATTTAGAAAATAGGGTTGATTCAAACAGTAATTATGTAATTAGAATTAGATTTTTGCGCTTTTTTTTTTTGGTGTTTTGCGTATTTGGTGTTTCTTTAGGCTATATATTCAAATAGTGATTCACTTTTGAGGACAAAATTGAGGGAATATTGGCTTTTACGTGTTTTAGCTTTGTGAAACGGAAACGCTAAATATAGCTCAAATTGGCTGAAGAATTCTCTAATTAGCTACTCCTAGTGGTTAATATCAGCGCAGTTATTTAGTACTTCAGAGCTATCAACTATTTAATAATAATTATAATTGCATTGAACAATATGCAACGTAATTTACATTTTCTTAATTTATGGGAGAATTCTGCTCCAGGGCAAAGAATTAGGAGAAATGTCGAAGTCAGTACCGAAATCAAGTTTATTCCAAGTTTCTTTGTTTTGTTGATATAATTTGCCCATTGCGAATTTGTTATTGTTCTGACAATAAAAATTACCAATATTACAAAAAAAAATGTACTTTATAAAATCATGGTGTTAGATCCAAATCAAATAAATGAACCTTCAACTTTACAAAAAAAATATATTTTCAAGAAAAGCAAAAAGTTTTGTTTCATTTAGAAAAAATATATCAAGAATATTAAAAAAAATTATCATGAAACAACAGGAAATTAACTAAAAAAAATTCAAACATTGACAAAATTGGGAAAGAAGGATTAGCTAACATTATACAGATTTTTTCAAAGAACTATTGCAAAATCCTCGACAATGATAACTTTTGTCTATAGCAAGGAGACCATTTCATACGGGAAAGTATTCTTAAATAAATAAATTCTGAACAATGCATATATATATATATATGTATATATATATGTGTGTATATATATATATATATATATATATATATATATATATATATATATATATATATATATATATATATATATATGTGTGTGTGTGTGTGTGTGTGTGTGTATATATATATATATATATATTATTTTCAATGTGAGAAATATCTGTTTTATGCTTTAAAAGTGTTTTCTAAAGTATTGTACAGACTTGGGTACTTCTTGCATTGAAAATATTTTTTTGAAGAGACATAAGCAAACAAAGTCATCTTGGAGAACAGTGACTTAGGCACTTCTTGTACCAAGTCACAGATATATATATATATATATATATATATATATATATATATATATATATATATATATATATATACAGTCGGACCTCTATTTAACGAACCTCTATTTTGCGAACTTTTCCTAGGAACCAAGAACATTTTGCAAATTTCTTCGTAAAATAACCTCCAAATAGCGAAGTGCATTCTCTGTTTAACGAACTTTTTTCTTGTGATCCAATACTTTTTTCCCTCCATCTTTCTCAAAATATTTCTGAACATTTCAAACTTATTCTTTCATTTAACACAATTTATTGTGATCAATGACCCTGAACTGGTTTTACCAGACGGCTAACTCAATGTCATTATAATTCATTAATTTTAATATAAAATTGTTTTTCTTAATTGAAAATACAGTGCATTCCTGGAAAATGTTTTGCTTTATTCTTGTTTTCCTTGCAGATTTCTTTTTGATGGGTAAGATATATAAAACAAATAGACATCAATTTACAAAATAAAGGTGTGATTAATTACTTTTTTTGATAATATTTAGTCCTCATTAAAATATGTTTTGTGTAGTTTAAAGTATTCTAAAAGGGCAATCTCTATATAACGAACTTTTTTTCGGGATTTAGCGACTTCGCTAAATAGAGGTTCGACTGTATATATATATATATATATATATATATATATATAGCAGCATTTTATTCAATCGTTTGTTAGTTCATCATCATCATCATCTGCTTGTTTAATATTAATTTTAACTACTATTTCATAATATTCAACTATCGAAGTTCCCCGAAAAATCCTTTGTTTTTCTTTTTACATGGTTTCCTTGATTTATTGCTTGTATACATGAGTTTTTGCGGTTGGATATTTCACGTATAATATAATGAAGGGTCATTGTATAATATCATTTAGCACGCCGTAGAATTGGTAAGAAGGGCATTAATAATCAGGACAGATGTTTAACGCATATTCTTTACGTCATGCACGTTTTGCAGCATGATTAATCCTTCGATCTCTAACCTGTTCTATCGAGGCATCATTAATATTTTATTTCCTAACTGTATTTAAAGATTTTTTTTAAAAAAGCCCACTAATTTCAAGGTATCGCCTTTGCCAGTACTTCGATTATTGTTAATTTGCATGTGTGCTTTTAAATTTCGATATATTTATAATGGTAACCTACTCGCTGGTGGTAAAATTTTATTTCAAATTAAAGTTAAGAACAGTTTGTTTATGCTAACGTTTTCTTTGAAAACATTCCAATTTATTATTCAATAATTTCAATAGTTTACGCATATTGACTACAATTCTTTTCTGGATTACTTGGGAATTTTTTTTGTGTGTGTTAAAAAAAAAACCCTAACGGTTTAATAATACAAAATGGAGGTTATTCTTCGCAAAAGTATCCTCAAAAGCTGTTAAAATTATGTTCATATTTACCTAAGTATTTTAAGAGTGGTAATTATAGGAAATCCTGATTTCCATCGACTCTAACTGCATATTTCTTTTACATTTGTCATCCTGTATGGTACTTAATATTGATTTTAAACTTTAGGCTTTGATTCCCCAGTTGAATTTTATATAAAAAACTAGAAAACAAATATATATATATATCTATATGTTTGTTGGCTTGGTACAAGAAGTGCTTAAGTCAATTTTCTCCAAGATGATATTGTTTGCTTATGTCACTTTAAAAAAATATTATTTTCAGTGTAAGAAGTACCTAAATCTGTATGATGCTTTAAAAGTGTTCTCTAAACCATTGTACAGACTTGGGTATTTCTTACATTGAAAAAAAATTGTTTTTAAACAAAAACATTTTTTTTTTGACATAAGCAAACAAAGTGATCTTGGAGAAAACTGACTTAGGCACTTCTTGTACCAAGCCACAGATATATATATATATATATATATATATATATATATATATATATATATATATATATATATATATAGAGAGAGAGAGAGAGAGAGAGAGAGAGAGAGAGAGAGAGAGAGATACATAAATATATACAAATACATACACACACACACACATATATATATATATGGTGGTTTTCTTTAAAAACAACTTAATTTTGTGTCAAATCTTTTGATATCTCAGCAAGATTTCCCTTCTGTCCTACTTGATGTCCGTGTTAAGGAAGCAACTTTTATTATCTTGCTTTCCCGTACAGGAAGTGCCTCTGCTAGGAAGCTACCTTGCCTGGAGAAGGGACACACAAGTAGGGATGAATTAATAGAATTTATTTCATGTCAGAATATGACCACAGTATGATTGTTTCTAACTTAAATTATCTTGCTTTCCTGCGCAATGAGGGCCTGTGTTATAAAGCAACCCCACAGGGGATCGAGGATATAAAAGTTGCGAAGTTGGATTTTAAATTAAAACTTAACTTTAGAAATATTCCGATGCGAAGTATTATCTATATATATAAAACAGTTCCGTAACTGACTCACTGACTGACATACAACGCACAGACCAAACCGCTGGACCTAAAGGGCTGAAATTTTGCATGGTGATTCTTCTTATGGTGTAGGGGTGCACTAAGAAAGATTTTTGAAAAATTCCTCTTAGATTTTTTTCAAATTAAATTTTTAAGTTGTTTTTGTAACTTTTTTTAAGTTTGCATTTAAAATAATAATTTGAGGGTTATAAAATTTATATCACAAGAAAGATCATTAAAAATTCCTTTAAAATCAAATCTTTTTCGAATCTGTACCTCCCTTTTCTGATTTTTGGTGAATTTTTAAAGATTAATTTTTAGAATTTAATTTATTAAATGCTGATCACGTGATTTCTTTTTCTGGTACTTTAAATTAATTTATCGTCACGTGCATAACAAGTATATAGATAAAAAAAAATTTTCTTTCTAATGTAGCAGACTATTGGATATTATCCAAAAAAATATCCCTTACGATTTTTTTCTAAATATATATATATATTTTTTACATCAATTGTATACATTGATCGTCGCATTTATTATAAATATATATATATTTATTTTTTGGCATTAATTGCATACATTGACCGTTGTATTTAATTTGAATGTACTCCGTAACGAAGCGCGGGTTTTCAGCTAGTTAATTTATAAACCTTAAATTCGGCAATAAATCTCAATATATATATTAGTTTCTTTATTAATAATTTTCTATATCTAAACATTCTTGATTGATTTACTCAAAACGGTTGGAAATTCGATGTTCTTGTAAATTCTACTTCCACGGGAACAAAAAGTTAAAACAAATTTTCAGAGAAAGGGCAACTCGACACTCTCTCGGCACATTTTATCTCAGTAGCATTGCGTGAGTTATAAATATAATTTAAGGATGGCTTTCTCCAGCGATTTTACTTTTCCGTCTGCCCCCCGGTTGTCAGGCGGTCGACGCTATCGCAGCAGGAGGTATTTAATTAGCGACAATCTCTCAACTAATTATCTTAAGCGAGAAAGAGAGAGTGAAGGCTTTGCCCTGGCCGTTGCATGCTCACATTTGGAGACCGGGATGAACTGAATTCAAAAATAAATTGAGAACTGCCTCCGAATTTATGCACACTGCTACACAGTTTTAGGTATGACCTTGACATTCGCGGGAATAAAAATATGTAGGAAAAGAACTATGTTCAAAAGTTTGTATATTTTTTAATCTACACGGGACCTTAGTTTTCTTCAACATGAGTATCTATCTGACGGTCTAATACAAAGTATTTAAGGGGTTGAGATCAGAATCTGCAGCATTATCAGCCACAACGTCATCAGGGTTAGTTCAACTATTGAGATGTGTCTTTGTCATGTCGTAGAGGCAACACAAAATGCAAGTTGGAAAATATGTCAGGCCGATTAGGTTCAAATGTTTTGGAATGTAATCATGATTAGAAAGGACACAAAATCAGACGACACCATTGGCTCTTCGTAGGTACCGTGGTAGCTCAAAAAGCCGAAAACTAAGCCAAGGCTTAGTTTTCGGCTTTTTGAGCAGCAGCCACCAAGTTCTCTGCGCTGATGAAGAAGCTCCTTTGCAGCTTCGAAACGGCCGTATGGCTTAGTTTTCGGCTTTTTGAGCAGCCACTAAGTTCTTTGCACTGATGAAGAAGCTCCTTTGCAGCTTCGAAACGGCCGTATGCAAAATTGCACCTTACTGCTATTTGTGCTTTATTTACGTTGAATTTCCTGTTTATTCCTCGAGCACAAAGGTTTTGTCTTTTCTTTTCAAATTGGACCATAGTTTGTTGCTATAAAATCACTTCTTAGATAGACTAAGCTTAACAAAAAAACTAAGCTAATCTGATTTAATCTTATGAAGAAGTCTAAAAAACACAATCTGAGTAGTTTAACAAAAATTAAACAATAAAATAATTGAACAGTTTAGCATTAATGTTCGAGCAACTTAAAGAAGAGACCTTACATTCAAGTTGTTCAATTTCTTTCATTCTCTAGAAAAGGCTTTTAAATATCCAATTAGTGGCTAAAAGATTAGACAAAAAATATAGTCCAATGGATCCTTTTATCTAATAAGTGTACTTCCATTTTAATTTCCATGTTAAGTTTGCTTTTTCTTCCTTCGTTTAGTTATTATACTGTTACACTGTTTAGTGGTGCATTTAAGGTGTATATTTGTACGTAGAGTTTTAAATGTTTTAGAGGATAACGAAATTTTTATCTTCTTTTGAGAATTTAATTTTCTGGAATTTAATTTTGTATTTGATCTTACATATGTATTTTTGTGTTCTAACGTGTGAGCAATAATAAACTGAAATGTTTTTTTCTCTTATTTTTTTCACTTTACTGCCTGTTTGTACATTTCTCTGTATGCAAACTGAAAATTTCCGTTAGAATTTTCAAAACCCAAAATTTTGCGGCTCTTTATTCAACGTCATTTGATGACATCTCCTCTCTTGCAAAGAATTTTATTTCTTTAAAAGATCAAATTTTAATTTTTACTGATCAAATTTTTAAAAAGATCAAGTTTTTACTTTCAAATTTTAATTTGTTTTTATGTTAAAAGAAGTACATTTAAAAAGAGTCCTTTTTGAGGGATGTGACATATAACAGCTTTAGGGGCTTTTTAAAGATTTACCTTTTTTTACTTGTAAGTAATATTTAAAACTATAAAAAGTAATTTGGTTAACTTAAAATGCTCTTAAAAAAGGACGTAATACACAATTAAAAATCAGGGAATGTAGTTTTAGTTCGAAAAGTTTTTGAAAATAATTAATAAATCAGTAAAGGATAACTACGATGCTTACAAATTTAAAATTAAATTTTAAACCAGTGCCCTTACTACATAAAATGCATGATTACTATTAAAATTTTTCACAGAAAGTATTGTATAGCATAAGAAGCATTTATTTAAGAGTTCTAAAAAATTCTAAAAAAAAAAAATTAAATTTTTATTTTCATGCGTGCACGTACATTTTTAAGCTTGTGTTTATTTCTTTGCAACTAAGTATTTTAATATAAATACAAAGCTTTAAAGTATCTTTGTAGCTTCACATAAGACATCACTGTCCGCGTAAATGTCTAATATATCTTGAAGGACTGAAATTAATCATCGAAAACGTAAACAATTATTGGCAAAAGTTATTGGATTTTGGAATAAATCATAATTGCTTTGTATTTTAATCTGATTAACAGACTGTTTTAACAGCTGTTTCTCATTTTTACGAAAACATACCAACTTTATATAATCAAATATATAATTCATAAAAGAATTGTCGACTATAAATCTTATATTCTCAACTTGTTATAGGTGTTTCTTTCTCAGAATGAGAAAACAATGTTAATCATTATTGTTCATTTATAGTTCGCGCTCTAAACAAAGATCGATTTTGATCACTGTCAAGAATATGAGGGTTAATCAAACGTCATCAGCTTCTTTTAGATTTAGAATCGTACCCTTTTCAATATAAAACCGAATTTTCTTTTTAATATGAAGTCTAATCGGATGGAACAAAATGTGGTGATGAGCGAAATAAAAATATTATCATGTTCGGATATTTTTAACGATATTTATGAGAGTGTTATCTGCTGTTGTCCATACTTGGATGAGGTTACACCAATGTCACTACAAGAAAACATTAAGACAACACAGAGAGATGTTGACATGTAATACGTAAGAGGCTCGCCAGTTTCTATTTATAACATAATCAGAATTCATATCCTAAATATTACCATATCTTGCTAGTTATTGAAATTATTGCTTTATAAAAACTAATTTCAAAAATTTTAAGTGGTTAACACTTAATTTTCCAAACGCCTACAATACGGTCTCATAAAAACTTCAGCGTGCTCCTCCATTCATATATATTTTTTCTCCGATGAATGAGTGCCAGGTAAGAATTTTGATTAAGGAATTTTTTATCCTGCGATTCTATTGGATGTCCCTAGATAACAACTATCGCAAACAAAAAATGGATGCGATAGGATAAACTTTCGGATAATTATTTTGAAAAAGAAATATCAACTAAAAAGCCTTATTCTCGGGCAGTTGCCCGCGCAGATTTGGAGACAAGAGATAATTTGAATTTATTATTACCCAATTGATATCAAAATCGCAGCTTTTATTCATTTTTGTGCATTTACAGAATGTTTCTCTTTATTTTTTTCTGAACTAGTACTTAATGTCCCGGGCTTTCACATATTAGGTTCAAGATCAAATCCCAGGCAAAGTAGTTCCAGTGCTATCCCCTCTTAACGTTGCTGAGTAGTACCCTATAGGATTAGCTTACCTCAATGTTTAACCTTTGGAGAATATTTGTCTACTATTTACAGCTACATAAATACTGATAATCAAATTTGAATGGTATCTTCAGATGGCTGAATTTTTCTGCACCTTGCAACAGGATTCATTTTATAAATTTCGTCCACCAAAGAAATTTAGGATTGTTTAAAACACATTATAGCAGCTTCCCCCCCCCCCCCAAATAATTTATTTGCATATTTTTTATATGAAAAATGCCTTAAGAGGTAAAATTTCCTTTTTTATTATGGAGAACAATTTTTAAAAAATCTTTAAATCCAAGTCGGCAATCCTTGGACAAATTTTCTCAATAGGTTAATATTGAGGTGAGCGAATCCAATAGGGTTAGTACACAGTAACCTTAAGGAACAGTGTTGATTTACCCGTATGTTGCTCTCATAACAAAGTAGCCAACCAAATTCATGGTGTGGTTGAAGGGCACGGTGGCCCAGTTGGCAAGAGCAGCGGGCCAGTGGTCTGAACGTCTCTGGTTCGATGCTCGTCCTCGACAAATCCACCGTCGTGTACGCTAATGGCGGCTGGTGCACGTAAAATCAGACTTGGCTGCAATGTCCTCCAAGTTTTCAAACTTTATCTTTGGAGGCGCGGGGAGGTGTGGTGCAAGTGTACCGGTCTCGTCACTTGATTCGGTTCAAAATTACGGGACCGGTCCGTTAGCCAAGTCACACTCCTACCCTTGTGGTGCTAACGTAAAGACCGGAGCCGCATCATTCAGCCTAAATAGCCTATAATGGCCTTGATCTGATGTTGTTGTCGGTCAAGGGGCATAAGCAACAACATGGTAGATGGGTAATGGGAGTATTAACACCTTTCTGATGTTTTCTGGACAAAGTACTTGCCTCGTTGGGTTAAAAAAGTTCTTTTTTTTACTGAAATAACAGATACAAAACTGGAGATTCAGTTTCTGCGAACACTATGTTACGGGAACAATGAATCATCCATTGTGTTTTATATTTATAGTATATCTGAAATTTAAAAAAAAAACTAAGCAAAGGAATCGTCTCCAACAATTTTTTTCCAATGAATGAAATAAAGGAAAAAAAGAATGTCACAATCTCTTTTGATTTTAGAGCAAAATTGTTGTTTAACAACTGCATTACATTTTTAAGTCATTGAAAAATGCTTCTAAAGGGTTCTTAAGAAATATCTAAGAAGTCAATTTCTGAAAATGAGTACGAACCCTAGTTACGCATTTTTAACGATCTTATTATTCAAAAGTCTGTATTGTTAGCACCCTGAAACTCGTGTTTAGCAAAATGTTCGTTGAAACGACCTAAGTTTACCAAATAAAAAAGCATAAACTATGCTTTCGGAAAATAGGTCACAAAAGGCATATAAACTCAAATTTTTATATGCTCAACGGCAGGCACTAAACAGAAGAGTGGTCGTGATCATTTTTGCTCATTTGTAAGATTTCAACACACACACACACGCATATATCTGTACCTTGGAACAAAAAGGACCAAAGTCCATTTTAATCAAATGTCAGTTCATCAATGTCTGAACATCAATGTCAGTTTAAGGATTTTTACAAATCTTGGGACATTGGCCCTTTTGATTAGCCCTTTGACATTGGCCCTTTTGACAATTAATGTATATCCTACCCTGATTTCACTCGTGCAGTTCACTCAAATTTCAAACTTATGGACATTGGCCCTTTTGTTCCACGGTACAGAATATACACCCGATGAAATATTGCTATATAATCCATAGTCTCCACGCATAAGGCATTTTCATAGTTCTTTGCCCGTAATTTATGTGGCATAGCAAACGTGACTGCAGCTATCCCCACCACGATAAAGGATAAGTAATTAATAAGATATGCTATAAACTCATAGAGGATTCATAGAGGATTAACATCTTTCACTTATGAGTCAGATAACTGTCATGAAGTTTTATGTATTTATTATTTTTTTCTTTGTATTTAAATCTGTAAAAGTGGGAACAGAGCAGCAAAAAAAAAAAAAATTTATATTTCTCTATTTGAATTTTTTAAGATAATTTTATTCTGCCACTTTCCCCGTTTCTTCGGCCGTTTAGACTTCTTTTCTTGAGTTTGGGGACGGGGGGGGGGGGGCTTTTGGCTGTCCTTCACTTATGATAGAACTATTTTCATTAGTAACTGAAATCAGTCATATATTTGATGCAGTTTTTATGTCATGCATTTTATAGAATACATTTGTAAGTGCAATCATATATCATTTTAATTTAACGTCATGGCTTAGTGAACTGAAATCTATCTTATCAACCAAACAGCACTCTCTGATTTAAATCACATAATATTTAGACGGAAAATTAGTATAACTTTAAAAGAAACAAAAATCAGTTGTATGTTCGAAACACTTTAACTCTTCCTGATTTTTTTTTTCTTTTGTAATATCCTACAACATTCCTTTTCTCCTACATTATTCCTAGAAGTACTATCTTTAAAAAATGGTTGTCGACATTTTAAAGTTACTTTTCTAAGGTAAAGGGAACGCGTAAAAATAAATTTAGATTAAAGTCAGATTTGTTCAGCCTCTGTGCATTTTTCGTTAGCCCCCTAATGTCAGGCGATCGAGGCAGCAGGTATTTAACTTACGGCAATCTGAATTCAGCTAATTTTCTTCAGCGAAAAAGGTAGAAGGAAGTTTCTGGCGAGGTCTTTTCCAGGCTCATAATTAAAGACCGTCGACTTGGTTTTTAAATAAACTAAGAACCCCCTCTAATTCCGTGCGCAGTGTAGTTTTATGCAGAGGGTTAGACATCATTAAGATATGGCAAATATGTTTCTTGGGAACGTTTGTTAGCAAATATGTTTGTAAACTTCAGTCTGTAGTTTTGTTGGCACGTTATTATGCACGAGTTACTGGAAAGAAATGGTTACTGCCAGTGACCATGAATTTTACTGATAAATCAACCCTCAACGCACAAAGATTTTATGACGTTTATACATTTACCGTTGGCCATCACTGATGCTATAAGTAAAGGAATACAGGAAATCGACATATACAGTGATTCTAGAAGTACACTGCAAGCTATATGCGCATATTATTTTAAGGGAGATAGGATTGAAAATATAATAAACCTAATAGAAAGTCATGAGATAGCAGTAAACTTACACTGGGTTAAAGCCCACTGTGGCATTAATGAAAATGAGATGGTAGACGCAGCAGCTAAACAAGCAACAACACTGAATGAAATCACAGGAAATTATAAATTAACTAAAGAACAGATTAAGAATAAAATTAAGAATTATTACATAAATATATGAAAGGAAATTGGGAGAGAAGCAGTGTAGGAAGGAAAGTATTTGAAGTATTCCCTAGAGTTTCTACGAAAAGACTGTCGGCATATTTCCTTGTTAATCAAGCAATAACTGAACATGGCTGTATAGGAGACTATCAAAACAGATTTTTTGCTAAAACAGATATCATGTGAGTGTGGCAATATACAAACTATAAGCACTGTATATACAATTGTAGTAAATGGGCTGAAGCACGAAAAAACCTACCTTTGGGCTTTCAAGATTGGGCCCCTAGTAAATTATTTACGGATTATTATTGTAGAAGGTACATCAAGAATATTATGCAGGAACTTATGAATATACACTTCCCCCTACAAGGGGAAGGTGGATAGCCCCTCTGATTTAAAAAAAAAAAAAGACAGGTAAACGAATTGCAAAAAGAAAAACTTCGGGACCCAGTTGGACTGGATTGCCGTCGGCATGATTAGTTTTATTATTGAAGGGCTGTATAACCTTCGGGTGTGGACGGCGGCGATATTACTTACTTATAGATTTACCGTGAATCCAAATTTCTATATTTGTGTACTGTTAAGAGGGCAAGGGACCATTTAGTTTTAAATTTTCAATATTTTACTCTACATTCAAAAGATAATAATCAAAATTCTTTTCTGCTACATTGAAGTCACTTAGAATTCACAAATAAGCATTTTGTGGAAGAATAGAACCTGTTTTCCGAAAATAAATATTCAAAAATGCTAGAAAATTTCAAAATGTTCCATGCGCATTCGTTTCTTTGTAATTTCTTCCAAATTTCTCACGACTGTTTATGGAAGTGTTTGTCTCCAAAATCTTTCAAAGTTCTTTGACATCCCAAAAGTTTTTCAAATTTATAGACCATGAAATAAAGTAAAAATGCTAAAATGTAAAAAAAAAATTATAGGTAGGATAAAAATATATTATTTAAAACTTTAGCTTCATACAGAAAAAAAATTCACTATATCAAATATGTTTAATATATTGTTTAATATATCAAATATCTAATGTATAATAATTTGATGTATATATATATATATACTAGCTGAAACCCGCGCTTCGCTACGGAGTACATTCAAATTAAATACAACGGTCAACGTATGTAATTTATGCCAAAAAATAAATATAAATATTTATAATAAATGCGATGATCAATGTATACAATTGATGTAAAATATATATCTATCTATATGTATATATATTTATAAAAAAATCGTAAGGGATATGCATTTTTTTGGATAATATCCAATCGTCTGCTGCATTAGAAAGAGAAAAAATTATTTTTTTTGTGTATTTAGTTGTTACGCACGTGACGATAAATTTATTGAAAGAACCAGAAAAAGAAATCACGTGATCAGCATTTAATAAATTAAATTCTAAAAATTAATCTTTAAAAATTCACAAAAAATCAGGAAATGGAGGTAAAAATTCGAAAAAATTTCATTTTGAAGGAATTTTTATGATCTTTCTCGTGATATAAATTTTATAACCTCAATGTATTATTTTAAATGCAAACGTAAAAAAAGTTTAAAAAACAGCTTAAAAATTTAATTTAAAAAAATCTAAGCAGAATTTTTGAAAAATCTTTCTTAGTGCACCCCTACACTATTAGAAGAATCGCCATGCAAAATTTCAGCCCTTTAGGTCCAGCGGTTTGGTCTGTGCGTTGTATGTCAGTCAGTCAGTGAATGAATGAATGAATGAATGAGTCAGTTACGGAACTGTTTTATATATATAGATATATATATATATTAAACTTATGATCAAAATATCAAATATATATCAAATATGTTTAGATATATATGGTAACCTTATACGAGGTACGATCCAAAAGCTCGGGGAATGCGGTAATCTATGACAACAAATGAATGTATTTGAAGTGACAGCGTATGGAATGGATTCTAACAACAAATCCCTACGTGTTCAGGTTGGTTTCGCCCATGTCAAGTGATTTAACCGTGCGCTCTACTGTTTTCTTCCGGAGATAAGATACCTTTGTTCTGCGACGTAATAAAAGTGGTTTTTAAAGAACAGCGCTGCAACATTAAATTTTGTCAGCGTTTAGGTAAAACACCTACGGAGACTTTAAAAATGCTACGAAAGGTGTACCGTGATTCTACCATGGTGATGAAACAGGTGCATCGTCGCCCAAGTTGATTCCTTTGAATGTGGTTGTGCATCGGCAATATAAACTGTTTCAGTTTAGGACTTTTACGCCAATTCCCCGAACTTTTGGATTGTACTACGTATTAAAATATTTAAGGTTTGTAAATAATTTGGGATGCGCATGGAGCATTTTGAAAAATGTTAGGAATTTTTGACAAAAAGAATTTGAAAAACAGGTATATTTCTGCTAAAAAATCTTTATTTTGAATACTAAGGATCTTGAATGCAGTAAAAAAGAATATTAATAATCTTATTCTGTATATCGAGTTAAAATTGAAATTTAAAAAATTCGAGGTTGAAGGTCCATTGTCCACTTAAAAGGAAATTTTGGTGAATACGCTTCCTGGAATTGTGGGAGAAAACAAAATGGCTATGATTAGAATTATGAAGTCAGTGAACTTAACTGCTGATTGCGAATAATGCATGCAATAACCAGATAATTTTGTTGGTGTTTCCCTAGAAAAAGTTCTCAACTGTTTGGCGTTGTGTTCTTTTCGACTTACAGAATGCTCCTGTATGTAAGTCCTTCTCTAACAACAAAAAATTTTCCTCTGGTGTAATAAATCTCTCATTTATAAAACTTAATTGCAGAGACTAGATTCCCCAATATAGAGCTAATAAAATAATTCAGTGCAAGCGAAAAAAAACAATGAATTCTAGGCGAATGAGATTCGACTCTCTTTCGGCATCTTTCGGCTCACTTTCGGATAATTTTGTTGGTGTTTCCCTAGAAAAAGTTCTCAACTGTTTGGCGTTGTGTTCTTTCCGACTTACTGAAGGCTCCTGTATGTAAGTCCTTCTCTAACAACAAAAAATTTTCCTCTGGTGTAATAAACCTCTCATTTATAAAACTTAATTGCAGAGACTGGATTCCCCAATATAGAGCTAATAAAAATAATTCAGTGCAAGCGAAAAAAAAAAAAAAAAAAAAAAAAAAACAATGAATTCTGGGCGAATGAGATTCGACTCTCTTTCAACATCTTTCCTCTGAACAACGAACGAGAAGTTATAAATTTAGATTAAGGACGGCGTTTCTCCCGCGACTTTGCTTTTTCGTCAGCCCCCTCGGTTGTCAGGCGGTCGACGCTATCGCGGCAGGAGGTATTTAATTAGCGACAATCTCTCGGCTAATTATCTTAAGCGGGAAAGAGAGAGAAAAGGCATTGCTCGGGCCGTTGCGCGCTCACAATTAGAGACCGGCGACGAACTGGATTTGAAAATAAATTGAGAGCCCGCTCTCAATTTGTGTGCATTGCTCTGCTGTTTTATATATGACTTTAGTCTTCGTGGAAATAGTAAATACGCATGAAGGGAACTCGTCTAATTGGAATTTTCGCGTTGCTTTGTTGTGTCAGAGATGTTGAGTCACTGCACGGGAGACGTGCCGGAAGACATTACTCATTCGTTCTATTTGGTATATGAAAGAATAAAATCAAAGAATTATGAGATGCTAGCTGTGGAATGAACGAAAAGATAACAGTGATTTAATTTCTATTATATTATGCGCGCTCAGCAGTCCTTTTCCATCCCTTTTCCATTTTGTTAGTTACAGAATCAAGCGAATATTTAAAGGATTTTGGGATATAGGTCTGATAATGCTCATAAAAGATTATGATACAGATCTTACTTCGTACGTGGAATTTTTTTTTTGTATGCTTTTTAGTACTGGCATCATTCTTTAAAATAAAATTAATTGCTTTTATCATTTATTATGACTTTATCTACAGTGTTAAAAAAAGCAGTAATATTTAACTTTAAATGCTGTATATTTCAAATTCAGTTTTCTACCGTTAATGAAGTGTACATCCCAGCAAAGCTTTTAAGATCCATTCCAGGATAGCTTAATAAAATTCATCAGAATTTTGCTGCTGCATTAAATGTTCACTTGAATGCGTGTTTCTCGATACACATTTTTAATTCCTAGAGAGAAAGTTATAGCTCACATGCATACACACTCTCTTCTCGTCATTGTGGTATTGTATAAAGCGAAATTCCACAGTCTTTTCATTATCTCCGATAGCATCATGCATTATCACCTTAAATACAATATTTGGCCAAATCAATTTTGATTCTACATTGGGACCAGCCAATTATGATGAAATCTCCAGCCTTTTTTACAAGTAAACTGTATGTCAATGGAAAGTATGGGTGGCTAATGGGCAATATATTGCAGTTTACTTTCAGATTGTTTTTCTGTAATGTACTTGGATTATCAGTCTATTTACGCTTCATGTCTCTAAATAACTACTTTGTTTCGTAATTAAGGTTCCCCTTTTAGGTGCCTCTGTAAAAACAGGCCAACTTATTTCTCGGTGTGTATGAGCGGATATCTATTGCATAATTGCCTGCCGCTTCTGCAATGGACAAACCTTAATTATTTTTTTATAGAAACTTCTATTTTTATTTAAGTAATAAAATAAATGTTTTACTTGCATGTCAATGGCAATTCGTCAGGCGTAACTATCAACGAATTACCATTTAGTTTCAATATAATGACTCACCATTTGCCCTGCAAAGATGATGCCCAGAGAAGAGAGAAAGATTGGCATCGAGTTCAATTCTGTATTCGTCGCACCAGCTCATTCCCAAGGTAAAAATCCTTAAGATGCCAGTATGTTACATCCATCTCATTTTTTTAGCAATCGGTCTTACACACGTTGGGCAGTGTGTTAGGGAACTTGATAGTGTTGATAGAAAAACTGCTTATTTGTGTTATATTGTTACGTTGTTGGTTGTTCAAAACTGTTCAAAACGTGAAAGTGTACTTCAATTTTTTTTTCTTTAAAAAAGAGAGAGAGAGAGAGAGAAAGAATGAATAACCTACTGTCCAAATCTTGTGAATCGACAACAACCTCATTCCTTGATGGTGCCTTAGCCAAAATAAACAGGAAGAACACAATCTGACAATTCAGAGATAATTCAAAGGCCATATATCCAAGCTTTTCCTTCACACTAGAAGGAATGAAAAGCGTGACTCGTCTTTTAGAAGAGCCCGTTTTCATTCTTCCAAGAAAAACAGGTTCTACACCAATCCAAATAATGATTCAATATCACCATTGGAAAGTGCGGCTTGTGCAGCTATTGTACACAAATAACCAGACAGTGCAACTCTTTACAGATAATTAGAGTGTAATTAAGGAACCGCAAGCATCTTGCTTCAGGAGCGATGGACATTAAGCAGCGTGTCTACTTTTGTATTTTTATCTAAATTTTCCTGCTACCACCACTTTATCAATTCAGTCATGAATTTTGGAACATCTAGTTTAGCTGCGATGCACCCTAAAGAAGGGTTACTCAGATGGTATCATATGACGAAACTTCGAATGTGACACGTTCACGTCTAGGCAAAGGCAGCATGTAAATGTACCTGATAACATAACAGTATGTATCAGTTTTATGTACTTATTTTTCCTATGATAGCACTGATAGGACCTTCCCAGTACCTGATTTTTTTTTTTCATTAATGCAATTACCCGGTATTGTCCGAACGGGTTTGACTATGTAGTGTATTTAATGTTACATTACTCGAGTTAAATTTTCAAAAACAAAACGCAATTTAAGAAAATAATTTATGTAACTTCGGGAGTAATGTGCAACCGATGTTTTATGAAACCTGTAAGTATCAAAAAACAGAAAAACTGCTTTCATATATTCTTCATTTTGACTCGTACAAAGAGAGAATAAAAAGTTTTTCATCAAGGAGAAAGAGAGAGACGAATGAAACATTATCACTTTATATATTTTTTTCTCTTCTTATGCATCCAATTTCACACCTCACTTTCTTACTTTCGTAACAAAAATGAAATTCTCGAAAGCAAATTTAGTAGTGAAAAAAAAATATATACAGGAATAAAATAACTGCTTTTCACGCCTAAAGCAAACGGGGAGAGAAAAAATGCGTTCTCATTCAGAGAACGCCTTTATCATATCTATGTAAATAGTATCATTCAGCTAAGAACCTTAATACGTTTCATTTCCAAGGTCTTATCTTCGATTCTTATTGAATCATATGCATTTATTAAACAGACAAATACGCGATATCAATTATCTGTTCTGCCACTTTTCGTACATTTGATTTATCAAACCGGTATATTATATTCTTGGATACAAAATTCGTAATATTTTTCTGATGAGTCATCAAGAAGTAAAGAAAATTTTGTTGTTGACTTAAAGTTTTTGGGAGAGAGTAATCAAAGAAGAGCTTCGGAGATGTAGCTCTCAAATTTTATTCTTCAATAAATAATCATTTTCATAAGCTTAAATATTCTCGACGGCTGATATTTACATCATATCTCAAGCAAGATTTTATGTTATTTGTAAACTGTGTTTTAACGTCTTTAGAGAATGTAATAACTCATACATGATTGCTTCTTACCCTAGCTAATATTACAACTATATGCTACGTAAATTTAATTTAAAATAATTGTGTGTATTTGTTAAAGGAAGTCCCCAAAGCTTGCAATTATATACTTCTGTTAAAAGGAAGTATGTTAAGATTTCCTTAATTAAATAGCATTTGTTAATGCTACTGTATGATTTATCTTCAATCTGTGCGTCAGGAATGCATTTTAATTCTGGAACTTTCAGCTGTCTCTTAAAAATTCTATGTATTCTATGCCAAGATGCTGTTCATATACTTGGACATTGTGGGGTATTTATT
>OU015492.1:194584723-194781791 GCA_907164885.2 Dolomedes plantarius | reverse complement strand
TATTTCATCGTTCCTTTGTAATCTATGTTGCCTTGCTATGGGAAATAGAAAAATATTCAAATACTAGAAACAAAGTTGCTGTCATTGTAGCTTATAAATTTCATATTAAGCTGTAAACAACGTACATCAGCACGAGGAAAGCAGTTTGTAGAAGAATTAATCTTGTCGGTTTTAACTCTGCTGTAAACGAGAGTAAAATATGTAGCTAGGAATCTGCTCGTTGTTCTAACACTGCAGGTCATGAGAAGCTGAAAATTATTCAATTCCCATATGCCAGTTTGTGTTTGTTATCTTTACAAATTTAAAGTTTCCAAAATTTAACTTCTTCCTTCACGTGGGTCTTATTAGTTTAAGAGTGGGTCCCACACACACTCCGCTATGAAGCTCGAGATTTGGACAACTGCTAAAAATTCTTTTTAATGAAATCAAGCACATTAAATGTAGAACATTTAGACTTTGTAAAATGCATTTCTTACTGAAACAGTAACGTTACTTTTATCAACTGATTTTTTTTTTTAATTCTTTCTCTTCGGCCTACAGAATGTCAAGATGAAAGCCATAACATTTATGTAGTTTTGTCACCGATTCAGTGCTCGGTGGTTGAATTGTTAAGATATTAGTCAACTAAACAGAGTGTTCTTTATATTATAATCACATTTTTCAACCGAAACTTTTTTTTAAAAACCGGCAATTTTTATAATTAGGTACATGACTTAAATAATCATCAAATTAGAGTTCCATTGTAAAAAGAATAGCAAAAGTAACCTTTACGATTAGATACAAACTTTTTTTTAAAGTTTCCTTTGAATTAACTTTATCAGACATCATCTAATGTCACAACTGTATTTTGAGCTCTGTTTTTTTTTTCGAAATAAAATTAGTTTTGAATTTAAATTAATCTATTTTTAAAGGCTGTTCTATTAATTTTCTTTAAGCCAAAAACTTTCCAGATGAACAACTTGGTTACTCGTGTTTTTTGTTTGGAACTGTTTTAATTTAATTCTTTCTAAATGTGTATTAATTTCTTCGTAAAAACTCATTTTTCACACTGGGTTATACAACTAGCACTTAACCTGGTCTGAGACGAAAATTAAAAAAAAAAAAAAAAAAAGTCCTCCAAACAAGTGATTTATGATTTTTCTACCCATTACGTGTTTACCACTCGATAAACTATTTCTTCAAGTCTCTGTGTAACTCAAATCAATTGTTGGGGCAAACTGTTAATTAAAAATAATTAATTGATTAGAGAGGAATTACATACACGGAGTAAGAGAAGATTAATTAGTGCCGGTCATAGGTGAAGTTCGGGCCTGTTAATCTTGTTTGCCGACGAGAAAACCGACACGCAGAACTGGTTTTATTATTATCGGCTTATGGACATATAGTAATACTTAATTATGTTAAACACACGTAGGCCCTCAGAACTTCGTTTTAAAAGAGAACTCATACTTTCCCCTATGGTGTATATTATTCTTGTGTCTTTGTACTCCAGTATATTTTCCTTGTCATAAAACTCCAATTCGAATTATTTTATTTTAATTTGAAAAAAGTTTAGAATGCGTCATTATTATAAAGGGGAGAAGGTTTAAAAAAAGTTTGACCTTTTCCCTTACGGGGGGGGGGGGGGGGTAGATTGTAACCCAAGAATACGGGCCCATTTATGACTAAACTAGTTGAAAACCCGCACTTCACTACAGAGTACATTCAAATTCAATTCAACGGTCAATGTATGAAATTAATGCCAAAAAATAAATAAAATATATATATATATATATATATATATATATATATATAGATAGATAGATAGATAGATAGATGGATAGATTTATAATAAATACGACGATCAATGTATACAATTGATGTAAAAAAAATATATATATATTTATAAAATAAATCGTAAGAGATATTTTTATAGACAAAATAATGTAGAAGAAAATATTCAAATTAAATCTAAAAGGACATACTAAAGAATATAGTACAGTTAATATAGTACAGTTTGAGGAACATAATATCTTTTGCTGTATTTTAATATTTTTTCGGATAATGTCCAATCGTCTGCAACATTAGTAAGAGAAAAAATATATTTTTGTCTATTTCATTGTTATGGACGTGACGATAAATTTATTTAAAATACCAGAAAAATAAATCACGTGATCAGCATTTAATAAGTTAAATTCTAAAATTTAATCTTTAAAAATTCACCAAAAATCAGAAAATGGAGGTAAAGATTCGAAAAAGATTTCATTTTAAAGGAATTTGTATGATCTCGTGATATAAATTTTAGAACCCTCAAATTATTATTTTAAATGCAAACTTAAAAAAAGTTACTAAAACAGCTTAAAAATTTAATTTTAAAAAATCTAAAAAGAATTTTTCAAAAATCTTTCTTAGTGCACCCCTACACTGTAAGAAGAATCGCCATGCAAAATTTCAGCCCTTTAGGTCCAGCGGTTTGGTCTGTGCATTGTATGTCAGTCAGTAAATCAGTCAGTCAGTGAGTCAGTCAGTTACGGAACTGTTATATATCTATATATATATCACCTTCTTAATGGCCGTTCTTACAAAGGGGGTATAAAAATTTCCCTGTTCCAAAGAGGGTAGCAGGAAAATGGGCCCCGTAAGCTAAAGGTTAAGTTAGTTTAACTTTCAGTCGTTCGACCGACGCGAATTCGATTATCCCCAAATTTTGCTATCAATATTAAACAGGAAATCTTTTGGAGTACCGTCAGTTTTTTGTGCTTAATTATTAAAATTACATGATGAATTGACCTACTGTAACTGCAACCGTACTGTATTTTACAGTGATTCATTAAAAACTTAATAATACTTCTATTAATTTTTGTACTTCTCTTACGAGTCGTGCCTGTGTGTGTTACTGTATTGCGACACATACTCGCATGATTCTGTATTGCATGTCATACTTTGCATGCAACTGCACGGTGTGCTCATCATGCATGTTACAAGTTTGTAGTCATATTGCAGCTGTTGCGACTCATATTGGCGCTGCATGTTTATATTTTCGTGTTCTGTATTGAATTTTAAGACTTTGGATGTGTTCTCTTCTACGTCTCATATTGGGCGTGTTTCCTGTAATTGTACTCGTATTGTTCATGTTACAGTATTGTGTCTCATACTGCACGGTTATTGTACTGCTTTCTCAGCGAGTGTGGGACGTTTAGTATAGTGTCCTATAGTAGTATCGTTTAGTATAGTGTATCATGGTATGAACGTTACGGTATTACCTCTTCTCTATACTCAATTTAGCCTACTCTGTTGATATTGGTATTTTAACGTAGGATTACGTTCCTCAATAACGGTCCTCCGGAAAGAAAAAAATTGTCCTCCGTCGTGACTTAATAATTTTGGCAGCGTGCTAAACCCAGTAGCAGTAAACAATTAAACAGAAAAGTACCAAAATGCGTCAAAAAAAAGAGGTAAGCAAACTATAAGTAATCCTACGTTAATAACCGCGATAGTTTCGTTAGAAGAGACTACCGGAAATATTTTTTAATCTATAAAACATATTGTGTTGCGCAACATTTTGTTATTTGTTAATTATATTTATTTTAGTTTCAAACAGGGTTTACGACAAAGAAAAGTGTTAAGGGCGCAACAATATAAACTACGTGTCATGAGATTATACCAGCTGATCAATGACAAGCTTTGATGCGTGATGTTTTTCCAGTTTATATTTTCTTTTAAATTCTCATCACTTACATCTGTAGTTGTTTTTCTTTCCAGCAACAGATGCATGCCCAACAACATTTTGTCATTTGTTAATTGTTTTTCTTTTACCGTCAAATAGGGTTGACGATAAAGAAAAGTTCTAAGGGCGTAACGATATAAACTACGTGTCATGAGATTATACCAGCTGGTCAATGACAAGCTTTGATGTGTGATGTTTTTTCCAGTTTATATTTGCTTTCAAATTCTCATCATTGACATCTGTATGTTGTTTTCTTTCCAGCAACAGATGCATGCCCAACAAGTCCCACCTCACGCTCATGTCCCGCCCCTTCCTATGATGCCGCATGCTGCCGCAATAGCTGGTCTACAAACGCCCACTTTGCCCCCCAGCAGTGCTGCGGGGCTACTTGCACTATCGGGTTCCCTTGCGGGTCCACACCTCTCTGCAGCAGCAGCCGCTGCAGCATCTACTGCCTCCTCATCGTCATCATCGTCGTTAAAAGATCATAGGGACGAGAAAAGGAATTCGAACTGTAAGTAGAAACTCTTGACGAATTGTCTGTTGAAACGAAAGTCGTTGATAGTGCTCTTGAAAGGGAATTAATGAATGATTTATAATTTGTTTTTATTTATTTCTAACTTATAGAAAATGAGTATAAGAGGAGTTGAAAGCCATTATTGACCAAAAAAGGCATATTTCAGTTGTTCCTTATGCCCTCTGTTTGGGACACTTTAGACCAGGTCCATAGAAGACCATCTTTCAGTGAATAAGATTAAGTATAATCCTTATCAAATGCAAGTGTATCAAGATTATACACCGTGCCTTTGAAAACCTCTGCATTCATTTTCAAGCATTTGATTATCTTTCACTTCGTTAATTTTCAGAGTTTTTCCTCAAATATTTTAGCTATTATGAAATACCTTGCAAAATGAATGAAGAATTTGACAGTACCGACGAAAAAGTCATACAGTGAAGATTTCCAAAATTGAAATGTATTAGGTAACTGTGATTGTAACAGTACTGATAGAGAACTTCTTAAACGGGAGGCCACATAAATTATTCAAATGAAGACAGAGGTGATGATTCTTGTTAAACAAACTGGAAAATTCAATCGGACAATGATGAAATACCACGTAGGTTTCACTTTTTGATTGGTTATAAGATATTGTTTTGAGTCGAAAATTAATGATTGATTTTTGAGTTGATTTTTTTGGTTGAATTGATTTTTTTTTAATTGTTGGCGGGCATATAACGTAACATTGATAAATATTATTGCAAAAAACACTTTGTTTGGATATATTACTTCATTTCTTAATTTGCTTAATAATGTCTCGTTTCCATGGTTTGTAACTGTTTTCTTTTTGTTCTTGGCAACGACTAGGTTGTTCTAGCTTATGTATAAGTTTGTCTTCGGAGTTCTGAGGCTGTGTTGAAATCCGCATTGTACTTCAGGCAACTGTCAAATAAATACGTAATTCACTGGATGTATGCTTTATTTTGTGCGTCGTAGATGCCTTTAGCCCGCGTCGACTACACCTATAAACAACTATTTTATAAAATTTATATGGTATCATTCCTTAGTGCCTTAAAATTCAGAAAACTTATGTGGTAGGGCCTGACAGACGTGTTATAATATTCTTGGAGGGATAAGGGACATTTAGTCTTTTATTTGTTAAACGAGAGATATTTAAAGCAACCTCCAGACTAGCATGACTTTTCAAACAGTATTGCATCAAGAGCTTTGAAAAGAATTATCCGCCATTACGCTCAATAGAGGTAATTCACATTCTACTTGAGCAAAATCTTTGAACGGCATTAGGGTATCCAATTCAAAACATCTCGTTACACAAACCATTAAAAACTTTAGATTACCACTTGTAATAGTTTTACATGTGTATCCCCAATTTCAGGACTAATTCCTTCACGTACGCCGTCAGACACTAACCTCGAATACTCTAAACTAACTTTTATTGACCTCTGCACAGTCCGGAGCTCTCACTCCCCGCCCGAAAAGCAGTCACGCACTTTTCCCAACTTTCATTTTTGCGTTTTAATGATATGTATTCCTTTTAGCTTATTTTTCCTTCCTTTTTATTAGAGTCTAGAAATGTGCTCTCCTCGTCTTATCTTCAAAGCTATGATCTGTGATTATTTCAGTGGCGTAGCGAGGGGGCAAGGGGGTCTATCATGCCCCGGGAACCACTCGCAGAGGGGCACCAAATGGCCCGCAAGACCACTAGATCATTTGGTCCACAAAAACCATGGGGGGCCAAAAAGGTATCGTGCCCCGGGCGCGCCAGTTATGCTCATTACGCCACTGGACCATAGGACCATAGGACAACTAAATTAACTGAGTTGCCTAGGCCAACGCCTTCAAACTCAGATTTTTCTTAGTCGTATCATCGGATAGCTGGAAATGTTCAGGAGTAGGAAAAGTTCGTTTTTGACGTCAAAGTTCAAGAAATTGCTTCACAAAAAGTGAAGCAGAGAGATTTCTGGTCAGTAGATTGGAGGGTGAAACATGGGTTACGCCACTGGATTACTTATCTCTGCTTTTATTTTAAACTTGTTGGAGCTGATTTGCTCAGAATATTTTTCATGTTATTAGCCTCAAACACTTTTTTTTGTTTCTAAATATTTGAAGCTAACTATGACGAAAATTATAAAGTATTTTGACCTGTCCTTGTCACGCATATTAACTCTATTTGAAGTTATTCCCTCGCATAAAGTGCCTGCATGTGTATGTTTGTGCGAAAAAAATTTATACGGTACGTTTTGAAATTGGTAAAGACGATATTAATCTTGCTGGACCAGATATCAACAAACAATAAAATCCACTTTCGACTAAGAACTTTATGTCATATTAAGATACTCTTTTGTGTCATATTAAAGATAAACCCAGGAAGAAACCATTGATATGGTATGCATAATTTTTTTTGTTGATTCCAAACAATTCATATCAGCAAACTGTTCCTATAAATCATTAATTTTTCAAAAGAAATAACTTATACATTTATTTATTAATCCAGAACTTGCACTTCAACATCGTTGGATGCTAAATATTATATGCCCTAAAAGTTTAAATTTTGTATGCTCTAAGATGTGTCGTTCCTAATTCAGACGAAGAATCTTTAAATAGTTAATTCAGAGGGGCTTTCACTATCTTGTCTTCATAATACGGTCATCGTCGAACGTGTAAATTGAGTACAGTTGTAAATAAACAAACACAAACATCTGGTGAAAATCATTTAGCATATAATTTTCCCCCTGAAATTAGATGTTATTCGTTTTCAACATAGGTTAATAAGGTTATATTAGACTAATTCAGACGAAGAATCTTTAAATAGTTCATTCAGAGGCTATTTAACTATTTTATCTTCATAATACGGTCATCGTTGAACGTGTAAATTGAGTACAGTTGTAAATAAATAAACACAAACATCTGGTGAAAATCATTTAGCATATATTTTTCCCTAAAATTAGATGTTATTCGTTTCCAATATATGTTATTAAGTTTATATTTATTCCGAGAAAAATAACTTACATTCTTGAAAAAAATTCTATTAACCAGCCATTATTTGTTAACGCCCCCAAAAAGCCTCTGTTTCTCCAAACACAAAAAAAAATTATCGCCAAAACCTTCCATGAAAACATCGAAACCAATATTCTAAAAATACTATAAAAAAACTTGTTTTCGTCTTTTAAGGAAAATATAATTCCTAAACGATCTACTTTCAGGAAAAATCTTAAATAAGCTTTGTTTCCAGTCGTCTTAATGTTTCAGGCTGCCTGTATGAGGTTCCATTTTCCAACAATTGGCTCAATCAATTTTATTTCTCTTCCTTGAGATCTGGCTTTTGTTCTTTATTTGCCCGAAGACAAAAGGTTTTGTTTGCTGTAGATCTACCTGAATTTTTTTGGGGGGTTGCTCTTTTCTTCTGTTATTTTTCTTTTTTAAAAAAAATAACAAAATAATTTAATTGATTCGGGTTACCAAATCTATCTTTCAAAGTTTTCTTTATTCGTCAAATGTTAGGTAGAATAGATAAGAGAATATCGGAGATATCAGATATGTAGGGCATTATTTTACATAAATGCTTAGATGTGTTTTATTCTTTTTCAATTGGACTTGAATATGAGGTTATTTTCGAAATTTAAATCTGGGAAAATATATGAGTTATTCCTAATTACCTCTTTCTATAAAAAATAAGGATGCGTAATTTTCGCATCTACGAAATAGATGCGAATAAATACGAAATTTGCCAATATGAGCGAATAAATGCGAAAATTATTTTTTTTACTACTTTCGGGTGAAAACTCGGAGATAAAAGGCTTTTTAAGCGAAATTAGTTAGTAATAGCAATAATTTATTAACATAACTGCTTAACTAAGACCATCCGAGGTCTATAACTGAGATATCTCACTCCCCTTCGGATTTGCTCAGAATTTCACCCGGACAGTTTGTCCTTACCGGCAGGGCCCGATTATGAACGCTGGGGGCCCCTGGGCAGATGCTATTTGGGGGCCCCCCTTACGAACATTTATAAAAATAAGAACTATCCATGGGCTATACATACTAGGTGCATATACCAAGGGGGTTTTGGGGCCCCCTAGCAACAGGGGGCCCTGGGCAAAGTCCCGATTTGTCCATGCGATAAAAAGGCCCTGCTTACCGGAGTCGAACCTGAAAATCGAACTGTAAAAATCAACATTCAAGTTTGGAAGAATTTAGTAGATTTAAGAACGACTCTTAAGCGCCAAAGTCAAGGGTATTTCAGCTACTTACAGTAGTGAATAAAGAGACTCCTGTTGATGTTATACAGATTTTAATTGCAACGAAATGCTGATACCTTAACTTTGCAAAGGTTAACTATACAAAGCCATACAAAGCCTCTGTAGTCCCGTTAACAGAATAAATGCTGAGATATTTTAGTATGTACAAAGATAGTAATTATTGACAGAAGGCAAAGACTTAAGGAACATAATGTGGAGACTACTACAATATTAGCTTTTAACTAAGAATTTTGATATTTACGTATCCAAGTAAGTAGAATTGTATTTTTTTTAAATGCGAAATTTTTGAATTTATATATTTTTTGCGAATAAATGCGAAATTTTTATTTTGTACTTTTTTGTGAAATTTCGATATTTTTTTATGCGAAATTTACGTATCCCTAATGGTAAAGCTCTTGTATTTACCCTTCATATTTTTCTCTTTACTTACGTATGTATTTGTGTAGATACGATCTGTATTGCTGATTTTCTCGCTCAAAGCTGTTGTTTTTGTATACAGTGCGCGTATTATCCATCTGTGTGATGTATGTGAGGGAGAGAGGAAGAATGAGTAGGGAAAATTTATGCACATAATAAAACATAAAGTGCGGAAATTTAAAAAAAAACTATCAGTCAATATTATAAACAGTAAAAAACTAAACAACATGAAGATCTGTAAGCGTCTCTGAATATTCACAAAGAATTCTTCGTGAGTTTCTGTAAACCATTTGGAATTGTGGTGGTACGTCAACTGATATCTCAATGTTAATTTTCCTTGGGAATTTTTCTACTTACATGCTTATGAATTCTGTTTTCTGCATTTGAAAATCTATTTTTAATACAATGCGCTTTTTCGTTCAAAAATATTTTTATTTTAATATAATTTTAAAAAATTTAATTTTGTAGCCAAGGATGTCAATATTAAAATTTCTGTAAAAAAAATTAAACTTCTGAAAGTTGCAAAATTTTAAAAGCTAAGCGCCGTTTATTTAAAGGTCTACCTTCAATTACAAAAGAAAAAAAAATCTATGTATTTATATTTTGTGTTAGAAAAATAGGAAGAGAACACATTACCCCCCTGGCTTAACCTTCGAGATTTAGGACCTACGACGTCCACGGATGCAACGCTTTGCATATTACGCAATCTCTCATGTAATTAAGCATTTTATAGCTCTCCCACCAACCGAAGAAGATCTTGACGCGCTGCCGATAACAACTGAGTCTAACTCAAAAGGAAAACACTCAGGAGTTCTGATATATGGCTATGCACGATCTTCGACGAGGTGCCCCTGATTTTTTTTTTAACAGTATCATTCATTTCCGCATTAAACCGGATGTTATCTGGCAACTGGACCTATACTAAATTATATACCTTTAGTTCATAATACATTCTAAATGGATACAAAGATGCGTAAAAAGATGTGAAATTGAGAGAATTCTGACGTGTCTTGATGATGTTGAAATTTGCACATCTGTCTCGAAAACAAAGGCATAAGACATACAGAGGGCGAAGTCTTGTGTGTCAACATATGTTCCACCATTAATTTTAGAATGTACATCAAGAGTATGGTAAAAAAATATATAATGAATTTACTCTGCTTTTAGTCCAAGTTGAAATGAATTTTTATGTCTTCAGTCCCCTTAATCATGCCTCAGAAATATAGAAAATTGATTTTTTAGGTTGAAGATTGGTGACTGGACTCAGGAAGGGCCATTCTTGCATGTGCCTCCAAATAATTTCAAAAAGTTCTGAAACAGAAGGATATATTTTACAGATACTATAACGACATAGTACAGAGACTATTTATTGTAATGCAAGGCTTCTATTTTTGTTTAGACTACAAAATGAATGAGAAGTGAGAGCCAAAAAAACTTTCTTTTGAAGCAATCCCATTCACGAAGATTCCAGAACGCACGTACTGTTTACACAGATTCTGGAGATACGTCTGTCAAACGTCTACCAAGAGTATGGTTCTGAAAATTCACAGTCAGTTACTGGCGATACAGAAGACTTATCTTGGAATCACCTGCAGAGTGTCATTATTAGAGATGACAGTTAACTGTCTTTTGTTAAAAAAATTGTGGGGATTCTTCATTGACTATCGTAGCTGTTAGTCGAATAAGTACGATAGTCTTATGAGATCCTACAAGCAACGTTTTTATGTTTATCAACAATTAGTGTCCCTTAAATTTCATTTCAAGTAACTTTGGAAATGCATATCTCATGCGTGATTAATTGAACAGCACTACGTTTATTTTACATAGACGCCAATGCAAAACAAATTATAATCAAACAATCTCTTTTTGCTGAAATTGCACATTTAAAGATTTTTGAATATATGTGCTGTTTATAAAGAGTTTGGAAATGTATCTGGGTCAAGCTATCCCTTTTTTTGTGCATTTTGACAAACTATTCTGAGAGTTTTCCAGCAGAAAATCCTCAGGCAGAAGATTTCAACCACCAATCACTATAACATATTTAGAAAACTATTACCGGAGTTGATAGTTAACAGTTTTTCCTTGCAGAATTAAGTCGATTCCTTTTTAATAACTACAACATTCAGTTGAAAAAGAATGGCAGTTTTTACATAAAATGCTTTAAGTAATAGCTTTTTTACGCTTATTAACAAGTTGTGTTTCTTAAGCCTCGTTTTTAATTCGGCTTTAATCTTTGAGAGTACGTTTTCCCTCTTACTGAGTTAAGTTTTGTGCATAGATAAGTGGTGATCAGCGGCCAAATTGCTGAGTATTCCCGGTTTTTTTCCCCGTGAGACAGATATTTATGTTGTTCTGTGATCCCTTCAAATTAACTCGCCGATAAATTTTTTTCATAATATGCAGCTTTTTCTTTGTTCTCTGTTATAGAATGTGCAATAAATAATCAGCTAGAATATCGTTTGCGATAATTAACGAAGTTCTTTCAAGTGAATCACGGCGTTGTAGAGGTAGAAACATCTGTTCAAAGAGTATTTATACCTATCAACAGTAAGCAGTTCCATGCATATTACCTAGGAGCTCAAGCATCCAACTATTAGTTTTTGAGTTCGTATTGTATTGCAGCTAGGTTTTTCAACTTGTGGCCTGGTCTTCGATAATCTGCGATTAGTGATTGGTGATTGAGTAAGCTGATTGAATTTTACCGACCTGATGCTCAAAAGTTTCAACCAGCCTTCTATCCCGACGGAATCTAGCGACCTCCTGGAAGATATATTTTCGTTCAATCATTATTCTTTCAAACTAATTAGCCAATAAATCTTTTTTTCTGAAACTTTTTCTTGTTTTTATTTTAGACTTGTATCTTTTCTATTTTTAAAAATAGGACATGCAATGAGCTACTTGAAAACTGTTTCAAATTAGTTATGAGTAGGGATACGTAATTTTCGCATTTCCGAAATAGATGCGAATGAATGCGAAATTTGCCGATATGAGCGAATAAAGGCGAAAATTATTTTTTTTTTTTTTACTACTTTTCGGCGAAAACTCCGTGATAAACGGCTTTTTCAGCGAAATTAAGTAATAATAGTAATAGTTCATTAACATAATTGCTTATCTAAGACTATCCACGGTCTTGAACTGAGATCTCACTCTCGAAATTTGCTTATAACTTGTTGCTAAAGACTTGAGGAAGAGAATGTGGAGACTACTATAATGTTAGCTTTAACCAAGAATTTTGATACTTACCTATCCAAGTATGTAAAATTGTGATTATTTTAATAAATGTAAATTTTTAAATTTATATATATACATACATATATATATATATATATATTCGCGAAAAAATGCGAAATTTTATATACTGTAATTTTTTTGCGAAATTTGGATATTTTTTATGAAAATTTATGTACCCCTAGTTATGAGGTTAACTGGGGAATATCGTTGTGGTATGGAGGGGTCTTTTCAAAAAGTAGATTGTCCTATGAGTGGATTCTGTGACCAGTCAAGTTGTCTATTTAGAACAAAATTTTTCTAAAGAAATTTGAGTTTCAGGTCCATGAATTTAAAACTGTCTCTTAATCAAATTATAAGAAACGTGCAATAGAACCTATATTTTAGTCATGGATGAAAATACAAGTAAATGCGATCTGTGTTCATTTGTGCTGTTCACGCAACGCAATTTGCTTGTTTTGCGCTGGTGTAAATTCTCTCTGCGGCTGAAATACATTATTATTTAAACAGTTGTCTTTCAATTCAAAGCCAAAAAAAATAAATAAAAAAATACTTGCCGCACTAGAGTCATTAAGAAATAAAATGGAATATCACTAAAACGAGCACTATGACGTTACGGGAGGGAAGGAAATCCTTTCTTGAATAATATTTACCCAAAATATCTTTACGTTCGTTTCTAAGCCATTAGAGCGAGAAAGAAATCGAGTCTTAAGGTTTTCTTTTGTTCGAGCTGAAATAAAGTAAAACCCGAAAAACATATTTCTTTAGACTCTCTCATTAGATGGCATTTTTTAACGCGCAGATAAGAGGGGAGAGGGGGGGGGAACAAAAGTGTCGCAGAAAAACATTCATTGCGACGTTTTTATTTACCTATCCCGTCTCTCAGTATCTAATCCCGGTGGCTTTGCCCCTCTCAAATCTCCTCTTTTATATCTCTATAATAACTCACTGCAATGAGGCTTCGGAGTCATTTGCAAACAATTGCTTTGTCGCTCGCTCTCAGCTAATAATAATCACATCTAAGGATATGTTTGTCCTTTTTTTTTTTTAAGGGAGAAATAAAAATCACTTTAGAGAGCAGAAAAAAGAGGGGGATAGCTTCGGGGGCCCACGTGTTGTAATCTAATTCAGAGAAATAATACCGACTCCGAGCTCTCTCTGGATAGATGGCATCAAATCCGATTACAAAATCCTATTGCTTCACTCTCATTTAGTATTGACTGGAAAATATATCTATATATCTATATATATATATATATATATGATAGATGGATTTATTTTGTTTTAGATATTTCTCGTTGCTCATTTCGTCCTGGTACGGGATTGAGAAAATAAATAAATGTGATGAAAGGAACTCTGAGTTCGAGGAATGGGTTCAGGAACTTAGATTTCTTGAGCAAATAAAATAAAAGTAGATGAAGAGAAGAAAGTTGCTCACGAGATGAGATTACAGTACAACTTAAGTTTTTGCTCGTCTAACAAAGGATTGCACTGGGGTAGTCATGTGCCGGGTATTCGTTAAATTTGTCTCTTATTTATTCATCTCTATCAATTTATTTACTAATACATTTGTAGTATGACGTTATAGGAAGTATGAATATCAAAATAACATGGAGATGTACTGCGATAAAGATGCATGCAACAAACCGTCGTATGTATATACTTGTATCAATATATTATAAGTTTTTCATAGGCTATCTTTCTCAAGCTGTACAATCAGCTCTTTTAAAACAAAGTTTAAAATTGCCATGCATGCCTTTTATTTTCAGTTTGTATTTCCTTTTGGGTTGTAAGTTTATTTTCGTTCATTGCTAAAATCTAATTATATTCGGAATCTATGTCCATGGTTTGCTTAATACGCTTAAGATGTCTGTCAACCCAAAGAGATCCTACTCGAATTCACCAGATTCTTATAAGAAAACACTGACACGATTTAAGTACACCAAAAGTGCTTAATGCATTTCAACGTAATACAATGCATACATCTGAACTCTACTAACATTCTTAACAACTGGATTGATTAAGTAACTGCGTCCAACTCGGTAGCTACCTTTAAGTATCGCAGCTGGCTAGTTTAATGGTTACTAACTAATTAAAACTTCAGCTCCGGTCTTATATTGCAGACTTCGCAAGTATTCCGAAGCAAGGCAGAAAAAGAATTAGCATAAAGTTAAAGAAATATACCAGATAGTTTCTCAAAATACTAAATACGGATGTTCCTCAATGAAGATTTTATCTGGAATTCTCACCAATCTAATTCTAAAATGCTTTTATAGATGCATGGTTTTGTAAAAGTGGCATAACCATTATTTAGTCCAGGAAATAAAGTTAGTATTTAAAATTTATAGGGGAACTCTACAAAGTTCTGTTTCTAATGCCCCCAGACCGGAAGTATTCTGGAGCATGTCCATATAAGCTTGCAGACTGAGGGGTTGGGGTTTCGGTTTATAATGGCAGCACAAGGGTTGGAGTCCAATTTAGCCACGTGCCACCTCAATTTCGACCGAGCTACTGCAAGGGCAACATGTGGGAGGATCGTACCCTCAACCACCTTCTCTAACCTTGTAGAGGGACTTTCTGGTCTACGGATTAAACGTGCCCATATCCCGCCTAGATAAGGAAGTAGTTAATGGCGCTCGTCGGGATTCGATCCGAGCACCCTTAGAACCGAAAGCAGACACGCTACCACTAGGCTACCTTCGTCCAAAGCGAAATTCTATTGGCTGAATTCAGAATTATGAAATTCTGTTCGAAAACTTAAATTTCTTGATTTACCAAACTAATACAATGATGAAATCAGTATGTAAAAGAGTTCCTCCCCAAATTAAATTTTAGGCCCATAATTCCTTAAAAATTTAGATACAGTAATCCCTCGTTTATCCGGATCAGATTTGTAGACATTATTTTTATTTAATGTCCATATTAGATAATAATTTTTAACTATGACAGCAAGAACGTAACTACAAGTGCGTCAAATATTCGCTTTTTAGTTTGATGCAATGTACAGTTCATGCATAGATTCTACAATAATCATGGTAATAAATGCTTTTTGTTGAGTTTAAGGAATCTTTACCACACTTACCAATTCCTTGTTAAGAAATAGTGTGAAAAGTTTTTTTTTATATTTTTTAATGTCTAGTAAACAATACTATGTATTTTTGTTACAAAACATAGTTTTTTATCGTGATAAACGGTGAGTCTGCTTTGTTAATGATTTTGTTTTGCTTATTACCCGGATTGCCTATGAACATGTTAGTCCGGATAAAACAGGTTTTACTGTACTTTCTTTTCAGGTACGAACAGATTCACGAGGCTTCTAAAATTTCTGCCTTTTAGAGTTAATAACGTATTGCATTAACTCATATTTTTTCATAGATATCCTGAAATTTTTTAACGAGTTGTAACTTCCTAGAAACGCTCCAAATCGTAAGAGGTATTTGAATCGCCATCGTGTAATGTAACTTCAATCCTAAACTCAGACCTCGAAAACAAACCGAAGGCAGTCATTATAACTACACTACAGAAAAGTAAATATATCATCCTGTCAAAGAACTGATTCCCTTTTAATGGGTAATAATCTCAATATTAGGAGCTGTGTTTGCGATTCCTCCTTTTCTCACCTTGTTTGAGCAATTTATTTTCCTTTAGAAAATAACTCCTTCCGGTATTCTGAAAAAGGCAAAATAGAAAAGTAGTAGGAATATCTTGTTAAACTCATAGGGAAAAGAAACTCACCTTTAGTAATTCGTTAGGGTCTTCTTATCCCTGGTGCATAGTTAGAAGTATCTAAAAATAATTTTAAATAAAAACATAATTCAATCTTAAGAATCAAATTTATCGAAATAGAAAGGAAATTAACCTTTAGCTTACGGGGCCTATTTTTCCGATTCCCTCAATTGAACGGAAAATTTCGTATTCCCTTTGTAAGAAGGCCATTAAGGGGGTTATATATATAATATAAATATATATATATAATATATATATATATATATTATATATATATATATATAATATATACAGTGGAATCTCGATCTATCGTTTTCCAGTGGACCGACTGAACTGAACGATAAATGCGGGAAAACGATAGATGCGGGAACATAACAAAGCAATATGATCGTTAGGACTGGGTGAAATAAGCGACACATACGGGAAAACGATGATTCGGGGAACGATCGAACGAGATTCCACTGTATATATATAATATATAATTATATATATATATGTGTGTGTGTGTGTGTGTGTATGTGTGTATGTGTGTATATGTATACATATATTTCTTCTTGGGCCCGTACTGTTGGGACACATACTATCCCATCCCGTAAGGAAAAGGTTAAAAAATAATTTTTAAAGATCTGATGCACATTTGGGAAAAAAGCATATATTTATTTCCATAACTTAATACATGCTATAAAGTTTTTAGACACAATTAATGCAAACAGGCTATTTCTCCGATTATTGCATTATGAGTTACAATCTTTTTGTTCTTACAATCTTTTGTTTTGTCTCTGCTGTACATTTGTAATTTTCGCTTATTTACCTTGAAATGGCGTTTTCTATGATTTCTCGTCTTTTTAAGAATGTATCTTAAATTCTATGTAAGGTATCTCTATAATTTTTTTACAGTGTTTCTTTTCCTTTCTTCAGTTTTCACTGTACTGTATCCAAGAATTTTTTGACCTGGAATTAAAATTCTAAAAATATTCTCACTGAAACAATAATTTCTAGGGATAAATGTTTTTATTTTCCCTTTAAAGTGACTATAGAATATAAATAAAGTTTTTAGAAATCCTGACTGATTATTTTCAAACTTTTGCTTTGTGAAAAAAAAAATGTCAAGTAGTCTCTTCTAACGAAACTACCGCGGGTTATTAACGTAGGATTACTTATCGTTGCTTACCTCTTTTGTATGCATATGTATGTATGTGTTTATATCTATGTATGTATATATTATATAATAATATATATATATATATATATATATATATGTGTATTTTATATATGTGTGTGTGTATATATATATATATATATATATATATATATATATATATATTATATGTATGTATGTATATATATATATATATATGTATGTATGTATATATATATATATATATATATATATATATATATATATATATATATATATGTATGTATGTATATATATATATGTTAAAATTTTGACGCATTTTGGTACTTTTCTGTTTAACTGTTTACTGCTTATCCAAGCGATACAGACTCGGGGTTTGGCGCGCTGCCAAATTATAACTCGCGATAAGAAACGTAATAACGTAATCCTACGTTAAAAGGAAAATAAATTCGCAAATACAACCGTTAGGTCCAGCAAATGTATGAAAACTTCTTTAACCTTTCAAATTATAAAAATTTTTGAGCATTTTTAAGCATGCATATTAAATCTTTAAATTAAGTGATATTAGAGGGAGGAAATCATAATAAAATGCTAATAAACAGGAAAATTGAAATGTTGCATCCCCCCCGATCCTAAAAATGCGAACTGAGTGAGAAGTATAAACCGACAAATATTTGAAGGTGTAATTTAAAACGATTTTTGTGTAACCCAAAGCTACCATTCTTCATATGTAAGTTCATATTGCAAAATTTATCTCGAAAATAGTTATCCAAATCTCTAATTTATCTGGAATATTAATTCAAATGTTCAATAAACCTTTCATATGGTTTACAAAATAGCTTGCCTTCTCCCTCAATTCTTGTTACTTTGTAATTTTGTTTAAAAAAAATTATACCATTCGTTAAAGCTTTTTCGACTTTTCGTTTGACATTTTTTTATTCAATGTCTTCATTTTCCTCTTTTATACTTTTTTTGTTTATTAAATAGATCTCAGAAAACAATGACTTTAATTAATTAGAAAAAAACACTCATGGAACCTTTTTGAGATTAGATTCGGGACTAATTAAATTTCCTTCTGTCGGACTGAATTCCCGAGATATTTAATTTAAAAATAATTATGGATGCAAGTATTCAAAAAGCACATAAAACCATGTTAAGTAGCATTCAGTGAAGTAGTTTTTTTTTTTTTAATGCCGTGAATTTATTACCCCCGCCATTCTAACGATTTTATGGAAGCTCGGCTATTTATTTTTATCTTTCCTTTCATAGATCAGTCACAATTTCAATGCCTATTTTCGTCGGACAATTTGATGTCCTCATTGCTATTACATATTCGATTCTTCCGTGTAAGTGTTTTATCGAATACATTTATGCTGTTCCTCAGTTTGAAAAAGTATAAAACCTATTATATTATTCAGTTCAGAAGCAAGACTCCGAAATCCCCAGGGGAGTTATTTCTCGAATAGCTTATTATGCTAACTGAGTTAGGAGGAAATCAACTTTTCGCTTCCACAAATTCAGTAAACATTTCTGCTAATATATCAGTGATCGGGTCTGCACTTTAGCAGATCCAGAGGATATCGTTCCTATTGGTTATTAATAGGGAAAACATGAAAAACAGTGCTTCTCGGATTCTTTTATACTTGTTTGCGCTTTGGTTACCTTCAAATCCACTTTTTATTTGCAAATCTACTGTGTCATATATAGGATTTAAACTGACTGCAAGATATGTCGAACAGAGACTATTTTTTTCCTTTATTGGTTATTTTATGTAAATCAGTAGTTTTTTTTTTCTTTTTTTTTTTCTTTAAACCTCAAAACTTCTCCTTCAGCATAGCATTTCTAAAAAATTGTCCTAACCTATGCACGACATATGTCATTAAGATACAATAAGATATATCGTTTTGCGAGTTAAATTTTCGTATTAGCTTGACTGTAACAAAGTTTTTTTTTTACTGGTACCCTTGATAATTGTTACAATACACGCATAATAATCCTCATTGCTATTCGCTTTTGTTTCGGTAACTTACTGATTAACATCCCTAGAATATGATAAACAATTCCATTTTTCTTTTTAGAATAGACATTTGCATTTGTTGGCAGTTAAACAGGCTGATGAAACAAAGTTCTGTGGAACTATTGACTGCATTAATTATACCAGAGCTTCCCAAATTTAATTTACCGGATTTTCTAAACGCACGGAAACCATGCATATTTTTTTATGAACTGTCCGTTTCACCATAGTTTTATCAAGACCTTAATGCAACAGTGCTTTTAGAGAGGGAATTTATTCATATGAAAGTCATATTATAAATGAAACATTAAATAAGACAACTGTGTTCTTTATTACTGCTTTTGAAAAATCAGCAAAAGGAAAAACTAATTGTGATAAAATTATGCTGATTCTGGACTCCATCTCTCTAATAACTTGGTTTAATATTTCATCGTTGAATTGACATATGTTGATGCAGTGTTTCAGCCCGTCTTCGATATTAGGTTTGATTCTAATGTATTTGGAAAGTCTAATTAACAGAAATTGATGATAGTGGTAGAATACGAATATGCCGTTTTAATAAATTCACATAATCGCCAATATCACGCAAGAAGATTTCAACCTTGTTTCTCGAGCTCTAGCCGTAAACCGAGTAACTGGAGTTATTTCCAATTAAATTTTCACAATACGTAGCCAGAATTTTTGTCATCTATTCTTGACTCTGAACGATTTCGTTCCCAGTACTTATCTTTTTGTTTTTCTTGAAAATTAGTCAGTTTAGAGATTTTAATAAGCTGCAGAGAGAGATTTTTTATTATCAGTGAAGATTTAAACCTCAAAATGCAACTCTAATTCGTAAAGGAAGTCACAGAATCAGAAAATCGGTTAAATTTATTAAAAGGCACCTCATCTCATAACCCTTGCAGACTTTTTCGTTGACCATAATGATTCCGGAGGATACATTTCGGAAAGCCTTAAATAGATAAACAAAACCCTCGGGATTGCTTTCAAAATGGGTTAGGTTTTCAACAGCAGATTCAAGCATTTCTTAAGAGCTATTCAGGACTCACCTGCAGTATCTTAATCTGTTGTCCATTGCAGTTTTATGTCTTCCATTTTTTTTTTAAAAATATTTGGCATAGATAAAAAGCCATTAGTTACTCCGGGCTTAGTGCAGCTGACGTTTACCCGTGTTTGCACTCTGATTCGTAAAGGAAGTCACATAGAATCAGAAAATCTGTTAAATTTTATTAAAAGGCACCTCATCTCATAAACCCTTGCAAGACTGTTCGTTGACCATAATGATTCCGGAGAGGATACATTTCGGAAAAGACTTAAATAGATAAACAAAACCCCTCGTGGATTGCTTTCAAATGGGTTTAGGTTTTCAACCAGCAGATTCAAGCATTCTTAAGAGCTATTCAGGACTCACTGCAGTATCTTAATCTGTTGTCCATTGCAGTTTTATGTCTTCCATTTTTTTAAAAAAAATATTTGGCATAGATAAAAAGCCATTAGTTACTCCAGGCTTAGCTGCAGCTGACGTTTACCCGTGTTTGCAAACCCCACGAGAAATTCGTCTGGGTAACATCAAATAGTCAAATTAATGTATATAAATTTACCCTGCAGATAATACGCTCCCCAGACCGTGAAAACTACAACTGGAAGATGGCGGCCCGTGTGTGTGAAGACGGAGAGTATCCAAGCGAAGGTAAAATCGGAAGGCGGGCAAACAGATCCGTACCTCGTAGCGCAGATCGAATGGAGGACAGACAAACTCAAAAAATGGGAAAAGCAAACGGGAATGGAAGGCGGATTTCGGGAAAACAATTGACGGTCTGTCCGTGCTGAGGAGAACGAGAGAAATATTGGAGAGGGAAAAGCGAAATTCATTTTTGCCGCGCGCGATAAAAGTGTTTGGAAAGCAAACCCTTGTTGTTTCGTTTCCTTGCTGTTTGCGTTCCATACTCGGAGCCTTGCCTGCCCCCTCCCGCCCACTTCTCTTTCTTCTGGGAGAGACGACTGCCTGCACCCTCCCTGTGTACTTCAGGAAATGTATCTCTGTGAAAACTGCAACCAAATCAAATTACATGCCACAGTTTGTTCTCGGCACAACAGCTTTTTCCCGGGCCCCTGAATGTACACTGGGTTGCTTGCGACCCAGTTAATTCCTCTACGGTTCGGATGAAAACAAGATTTCTCCCTGGTGTTTGCTGACTGGAGTATGGATACTTGCAAAACAAAACTGGGTTTGAACCAATCGAATGGGGACGTATATGGGAATGGTAATTTTTAGAATTGGAAAATATAGATGCATAGATTTTGTTTCTTGGGAACGAAAACAGCAGATCGTTAACTTTCTGCCAGATGGAGGTATTTCCTCGTTCTCCTCAACGGATAGATATACAAACTCGGCGTTTAGTTCTATGCGCGTTGATAAGAATGTATTTGCTGACCTTACGCCAGGAGGAGTTAAACATCTTCTTAGAGGGATGAGTACACTGTAATGAAGGGGGATATTAGTCATATTTCACAGCTTTAAGATATACTGTCAAATTGACCCTGAAATTTTTGCACGCAATTATTTATTTATGATCAAGGTTGAAATAGGGTATTTTCTAACTGTTTGGCAGGATGCCCCTGAACAAGCATGCAAGGTAATCATCTTCAAGAGAAATCGAAATGAAATGTGATTTTTAATGGAAATGTAGATATCTGCAAATTCTGCCCAGATTTCTTCTACCGAATCAAGTTACTTTTTGATAATGTTGCGTACGATTTTAATTTTGAAATGAGATTGTCTTGCTTTATAACATTGAATATTAAATAATATATCAATATATATTAAACACGAATTTCTACGAAGTTTTAAAAACGAACTTCTTTTAGCCAGGTAATCATTACTTTCCTCCACTTTCAATGAAACCGGAAGATTCGAAGCCTGAAATTCGATGAATCATAAATTTGATAATATTGAAACTCAGTTCCAAGGCAAGGGCTGAGCGAGTATGTTCTGTTCACACAATGCTTGAAAATGTTTTAAGAAAAAATTTACTTAGATGATCAACCTTAATATTTCAATAAATTAAATGTGCAAGTATTTGCTTTAAAACAATTGTTATATGATATAAGCAAAAATTGCTTAAAGCTTCACGCAACAAAACACCCCAAAAATATATTTACGTAACAAAATGCTACAAATAAAATGTGAAACAGAAACAAAATATTCATTATTCATTAGAATCTCTAAATAGGGTTTTTCTCTCAGCTGAATACAGTAAAATATAATATAGCTAGATCACGACTACTATCAATTGAAAACTTTAATTTGGATTACATCATCTGTCATCTTTCAGGCACTATTTTTGCAAATATTTCATTATTAAGATTATATAAAAATAGCTATAAATGGGATGAATATACAAGATTTAAAAAATGTTTTTGTCCTAGATGTCACCTAATTGCAAATTTATTAAACTGAAAAGGATTTTTTTAATCAACAAATTTTTCAACATAATTATAACCCTGGAATTCTATATCCACTCAAAGTATAATGCTCAGAATTTGCTCTTTACAAAAACTTTCTTGATGGTTTTTCGGTCTGCAATCTTTTTGAATCCCTAATTTTATCATAGCAGAAAGGATCATAAAAATATGGAAACGTAAAGATATGCTTTTCTGAGTAAAAAGAAAACAATAACTTTTAAAAAGATTTTCGTGCATTTAGAAAGAAAACTTTTCGAAAGGAATTTTATCTTTTTTCTTTTTAATAGAATTAGATTTTATAGATTCAGTTCAAAAATTAGTTGAATATGTTGTTATACGTTATTGAAAACGAGATAAAAATACGTTTAACCTACGTTTAACCAGATAAAAATATGTTTAAATTTTCACAATACGTAGCCAGAAATTTTGTTATCTTTTCTTCAACTTTGAATGGACTTTATACCCAATATTTATTTTTTTTCTTCGAATTTTAAAATTAGTCAGTTAGAGATTTTAATATGCTGCACAGAGAATTTTTAATCATTTAAACCTCAAAATCCAATTCAGATTCGTAAAGGAAGTCACTTAGAATTGGAAAATCTGTTTAAAGTATTTTGTTCCATATCTATTTATTAAATTTTGTTAATAAATAGCTTGTCTGTTTAACCATGGAAGTGTTAATTATTCTATTTTAGGTCGTATCACTGTACTTAATAATTGATTCAAATATTTATCAAAAAGGCATTTATTCTTCTTATAAATATTACATAGTAATACAAGTGGGAAATATATCCAGTCGATACGATAGGATTCATTTTCGGAGTGCCTAACTTTTCGTTGTAACTCCCGTACTGAATGCGATGAGTTATCAAGATAGGTGCTCTTAAGTTTGGTTACGTGTTAAGGGTACACTTTGCGTTAGTTAATTAAAATAATGAAAATACGTTGCAACATTGGTATTAAAGGGGAAGCACAATTTAACAGTGCTTTAAGAGTGCTTTAAAGATCAAGTAGTTAAAAAAATTACGAAAATTGCTAAATAACGTAAAATTAAATTTATAATCTATTAGAAGTAATCTATATATATAAAACAGTTCCGTAACTGACTCACTGACATACAACGCACAGACCAAACCGCTGGACCTAAAGGGCTGAAATTTTGCATGGCGATTCTTATGGTACAGGGGTGCACTAAGAAAGATTTTTGAAAAATTCTTCGATTTTTTTTAAATTAAATTTTTAAGCTGTTTTTGTAACTTTTTTAAGTTTGCATTTAAAATAATGATTTGAGGGTTATAAAATTTATATCACGAGAAAGATCCTTAAAATTCCTTTAAAATGAAATCTTTTTAGAATCTTTACCTCGATTTTCTGATTTTTTTTGAATTTTTAAGATTAATTTTTAGAATTTAATTTATTAAATACTGATCACGCGATTTCTTTTTTGGGTACTTTAAATAAATTTATCGTCACGTGCATAACAACTAAATAGACAAAAAAACATTCTTTCTTTCTAATGCAGCAGACGATTGGATATTATCCAAAAAAAATAATATCCCTTACGTTTTATATATATATATATTATGTAACATCTATATAACTATATATATTATATATGTATATATATATATGTATATATATATATGTATATATATAATATAGGTATATATATATGTATATATATTTATATATATATATATATGTATATATATGTATATATATATATATATGTATATATATATATATGTATATATATATATATATATATATATATATATATATCTATATATATATATATATATATATATATATATATATATATATATTGACTGATTGATTTTAAAGTAATTTATAGATGGGCTGAAGGAGAATTTAAATTAAATATTGGAATTTAGGGGCCAAATACAGAATTAATCCGGGAAAATATATTTGCTTATAAAATAATGTCATATATTCTTGATTATATTTAAATACATATTTTTATGGTGATTATGATTTTGTTATAATTTGTTTTTAATTTTTTATGATGAATGTCTTTAATTTATTCATATTAAATAACTTTTCACTAAAATTCTGTTTTTTCCTTTTTTTTCCTTCTGGGCAACTTCTAGCTGTAAATGACGACAGGCAGGTAAGTCAGCTTTATTTTATTTGTTTCTCCGTCAGTTAAAATTTAAATAGTATCTATTATGTTGCTATTAGACTGTTTCCCGTTTATACGCTTCTCTGCTGGCATGAAATATTACAGTTCATATTTAATTATTTCCATTCTGATTTACATATTTAATTTTAAATGATGTCTAAAGTATCCATTTTCCCATGATATATGTATATATTTTTATTAACACAATTCGAAAGATGCCACTTTAGAATAAAAGCAGAAATCATTTTAATATATGTTTATTGTACATTAAGTTTAGTTGGTGTAACTTGGCCCATGGGGTAACTGGACTATCTCCTCCCAGATTTTTCCTATACATATTAGGTGGGATTTCACTCTGGTGTTATTTCTTTTCCGATGTTCGCAACAATTTATCTTACAACATTGTTAATTGCTTTGAAAAATTATTTTGAAAAGGGGGTAGAAATTTTTTCTTTTTTCTAGATATACAAGCATTGGACCCAGTTACCCAGTCACAGATTCTGTTGTTTCTTATGAGAAATAGACTTGGGTGGTTCACTTACCCCATTTATCAGGGGAACTAGGCCCACCTGTATTTAAAAATATATACAATATTTATGTATAATATATATATATATATATATATATATATATATATATATATATATATTATATATATATATATATATATATATATATATATATATATATATATATATTCTCGTATAGAATAAAAATCAATATCGTAGCTTAAACAAATTCTCTAAGAGTTACTAAAATGCATGCAGTACAAAGATTTTTGAAAATTATACATGTTAGTATAATTTTTATGTGTTAAAAGTATAGTATATAAAAAAGTTGAAAATCTATGGCCCAGTTACCCCAACTTACCTTATGCTGTAATACTGAAATATATTTGCGAGTCAGAGAGTTAAAAAATTAATGCATTTATCAATATGAAATAATGTATATAAATATAATAGTTACACATAACTATTATATTTAATTTATTAATTTTGCCAGAATTTTAAGATATTAATATTGTACTGTTGACAACGGGGTTTCTGTTAGTTGGTATTATTTTTATTTGACATACTTTTATGGCATTTCTCCTCAAAAAGATAGGAATTAAATGTCAATATAGTTTGTATCGAACAGTCCTCATATATTGATTTTTTTTTTTACCTATGGCTTTATTTGGAAAATTAATCCATATATATATGGATTAATTTTCCAAATAAAGCCATAGGTTAAAATATATATCAATATATGAGGACTGTTCGATACAAACTTCGTGAGTAAATTCCAAAGCTAAGTTTGTGTGCTGATGTTAAGCTGTGTGTTGACAAATATTAATACAGGATGTAAATCGAAATGTTTCTTTAATTGCGCTTTAAAACTTAATACCATGCTTTGTCAGTTTTCTCTGTACAATTAGACATGTCGATTTTTATGAAGTTTTAAAACTATAAGAAATTTAATAATAGTACCCGCTATCCGCCAACATTTTTCCCTCTACAAGTATATTTATTAAAAATTTTCGTTCGGATCGAGGTAATGATATTTCAAATAACCTCGTGCTTTTGCTTGTTTAAATATTTTTTGTACTAATAACAAGGTTTCAGCTTAATTTTGCTTTCTTGGAGATTAGAGCATACTGCATTATTTAACACTGATGGATAATCTCTTTTGATCTCTTTCATGAACTACATATGAGTGCTGAAGAAAGCTCTTCCATCATCGAGAAAAATATGAATAAAATATTGTTTTGGATATTCACTTTTAATTAAGGGTTTATCTCACTTGCATGCTAGATTTGCTCAAGATTTTGTTCCTCTTTCAAAGTGTAAGCTAATTCCAAACTGTTAACAAAGTAAGGCTCGTGTGTATCGATATTTCCTTAATTCAAAAATTTAAGGCCAATATTTTGATTGGCATGAACATATTCTGTATCTCATAGCGTTAATCAGAAGGCATAACAAGAGCAATTTAGTGTATTTATTTAAAAGAGCTGAGTTTTTTGCTACAGGACAAAAGTGCTAGGGAGAAAATCTTCACCTTAGTTCGCATAGGGGTGTATTTTGTTGCTTTATTTGAAAAATATGTTTTATTATCAGTCTTTCCTACATATATCAAAGATTATACAAATATAATGATAAGAGAAAAATTATTCAATGTTACTTGCATACACAACATAAAATTAAAGCTTCCTCTACGCTGAGAAAGAGATTGACAATGTTAAAATGCAAACAAGATTCTGGACAAGTTATGACAAAATGAAATTTTCACAGAAACATTTGGTTTAAAGATATAGACACAATTTACATCTGGTTTGGGCAGAAAATAAGTTTATAACAAGCCATTAAAATTTACAGTGAAAGTTATGTTATAGGATAATCCTTGCTTGTAATTTATTAATCACCGCAGCCGTAAGGTTTGTAAATTAAGTTGCTTTATACCCCCCCCCCCACACACACACACACGTTTATATAATACGGCAAGAAAAATATTGTTGTTGAATAAGGATGATAAATTTTGAACAAACAAAATTTAACTGGCAAATTAGCACAATAGTAACTTTTTCAAAAGATTGTCTTATCTCTTCATGAGTAGCACAAACAATATTAGTAGACATTATTGGGTGGATTTCTAAATTTAACGAGCAAATTAGCTCAATAGTAAAAAGTGGGTGGGTTTCTAAATTTAACGAGCAAATTAGAACAATAGTAACTTTTTCAAAAGATTGTCTTATCTCTTCAGGAATAGTACAAACAATATTAGTCGACATTATTGGGTGGGTTTCTAAATTTAACGAGCAAATTAGCACAATAGTAACTTTTTCAAAAGATTATCAGGCTTATCTCTTCATGAGTAGAACAAACAATATTAGTAGACATTATTGGGTGGGTTTCTAAACAGCAGATTAAATTTTAGTAAATTTTAAGATAAATAGAGTGGGTTGCTATATGCAGCTTGAAATTCAGAAAAATTAACATGCTATTTTAAACATGAGTGAGGCTGAATTCAAAAATCACTTGAAGTTTTTATAAAATGTATGTATAACATCAATCAAGTATAGCTCCGAGACATTGCATTTTGGTGAAAAAATAAAATGTCACAGACGTTAGAGTCTTTCAACAAGTAAGAAAACACTATAAAAATATGTTAATTGAAAGGGTAATCAATCAACAGCGCAGAAAATATACAATAGTTAGGAATAAAGCTTATTTTTTAACCTAGCGTATATATAGTAGAGATAATCAAAATGGTAACATTAAGATAGTCGTAGCTATTGTATATTACAATACGTATTATTTCGTCTATAGCAACACCAACAATCTTCATAAACAAAAGGGTGTATTTCTGAATAGCCTGTTATTAAAAATACAGACTCTGAGGTTATAAACATCTAAGAAACTATCGATAAATGAAATGCACTAGGGTGCCTAATCTATACCTTCATAGTATAAGAGACCGTACGTTGCATCAGTTTTAGTTCCGAAATATATATTTTTCCGAAAGAAAGAAGAAAATAAAAGGGTGATGTGAAAAGAAAGTACAGTCTTGCAACTCCGGAAGTTCTCAGTTCCCGAAGGTGCCTGAAATAAGGTTGGCTAGCTTCTTCCTATCTTCTGAAAGCATGTCAGGCACGCTATACAGGATTGACATCTCGACTTCTGGCTGACTGGTCCTTGGAACAGTCTTGCCCCTGATTATATAGCAGACTTTTATTTTTGAGTGTACGTATGTACACTGACAATTGGCTTTTCTATTTCTCAGCAGGTGGTTATAATATTTTAGATCCCGTCTTAGATAAAATGGAAGAATGTTTAAATTCAATTTTGCCCAGTTATGTAGTTGAAAACTAATATAAAATTATTCAAAATTATTCATACCCCTTGCAATACGCTGTAAGTTGAATGACATTCAGATGTGCTTACAAAATAATTTATAGCCAAAAAAATATTTGTAAATATACCCTTTTTTAAAAATGCCGTATTACATAACTCGTTCGCTAAGCATATATACTAAGCATACGTATAGACATTGAACGTTAGTGAAATAAAATTCTTGCTTTTGTTAGGACAAAACAAGTTGTAGGAATAATATTTCTAATAAAGGTACTTGATGATTTTTTTATGCCGAAGAAAACCGAAATATGCTTCAGAAATTTGCTTCGGATATTCGATGATTGCAAAATTTGCTTCGGATATTCGACGATAAAGCGACGTATTGTTAGATATCAATAACTATTAACATTACGAGAAAGACATTTTTAGACAATTTTGTACAACAAAATTATGAATGAAATAACATAAAATGTTGTAACTGTTACACAAAAAATATTAAGGGAAAAATATGAGTTCAGATACAAATTAAAGACTAATTTGTAGCAAAATATATAATTAAAAGTAGACGAATGATTTAAGCTTAATTTAATTTCTTTTATTAAAGCAATAGCACTTAGACATACATCTGTACACTATTATATGCCACTAAAATACAACAAGCAAACAGAAGAAACACACACAAAACTAAATGGCGTATAGAAATCCTGGAGCAGAAACAACAGTCTAATTGGGATGATATCCGTTTGTCCTTATCAGTTCCCTGGCCTCCCAATATCTGCCATAAATACAGTTACTTGATAATGCGGAAGTAACTGTATTTATGGCAGTTACTTCCGCATACATGAACTGCCATAAATACAGTTATGGCAGTTCATGTATGCGGCCATTAAACACAGTATCAAATACTGTGCATCCATAGGCACTTCCATACCCCCAAAGAGTACAGTTTGGGCTTTCGAGATTACCTAACCTGAAAAGGTATTTAGACAAAAAGTCATGTCCCGTGGCAAGTCTAAAAGCAGCAACACTTGTTCTTCTTGGTGCTGAGGGGATATGTAATAGTGCATCTTTCCATTCGTTATTTTGTATTTCTCTTAATTTTCTCTTTTCATACTGAGAGTTCATTTTTTCTCTTTATAATTCTTGATGCTTAAATGAACGGGATTTCCGTAACCGATGTTTGTGTTATCCGAGGGTTTATTTTCTTTCTTTTTTGGCTAGTTAGTCAGCCATTTCACTCCCTTGGACTCCACAGTGGGCTGGGATCCACTGCAATTCCACCTTTTTACCCATTTCCTTAAGGTGCTTAAAACTTTTTCTACAACTTTCAATCTTGCCTGAGTCAGGGGTTAATTTTAAAATTTGAATCCCGCTTTGAGACATAAAATGTTGAGACTGTTGAAAAACACGCGGTGCATAAAAAAAACTATACATAATAAAATATACATGAATTAGTTTATTTTATGTCCATTTCATCCATCAGTTTACTGGCTGAAGAAAATTAACTCAGTTTAGATACTAGGTCGGACGCAGCTCTCCAGGGGGAAAAAAACTTTCTTCCTTGGAGTTCAAAATCCTTCTTTCAGTCCTCTAACAATACATTATACTCCCAATCATAAGCTACGAAAAAGGAAAATACTTAAAAATATGAAATACTTTAATTTAAAGCTTCTTCAATGCCATAATATTTATTAAACTTGTAGGATATTCTTAAATGGATTGGTGTTATAATCTCTCTGACAAGTGCGTTGATTTAAGCGCCTACGTTTCACGTTATCGGCAAGTGCCGGATGTAATATCTCTGAGTGTTTGTATATTTTTCTGATTTTAAACTTTTTTGTTATTGATAACCTTAGAACGCTAGAAAATTGTTAGGGTTTTTTTTCTTTCTTTTTTGCTCTCCTCTCCTGTTGAACCAAAATGTTGAGTTAACTACAAGCGCCATTTGTGGGCTTTCATTTTTATATTACAATGACTTCTACACTTTAATTTGGAGAGGTTTTTATTTCTATTTCGCTTTATGCGACGTGCAGTTATTTTTATGCTTATATATCCGTTTAAAAATTTTGAAATATCTACAAACCCTAGAATTAGAGCCAAAATATTTCATATTCAATGTTCCATTCGTAAACATCATTTTGAAAATTCAGTTTTGTTAACTTTTGTGTGTATTATTCACCAGAAAAGAAGAAACGAATCGACATTAGCAACACTTAGGGACAATAATTTTTCAACTCCCCATAATGTGTTTAAAAAGAAAATGCAATGTGATTTTAACAAAAGTTACTAAATTACTAATTCATGAGGTTAATTTTTTTCTAAACTGCAACCTATCTTTACCATTTTACTGTTCATTCGCTTGTTTACTAAATCAGGGAAGGAGCGATGTAAACACTTTTCTCTCCGTACGTGCATTTGAGAAATGCTATAAATATGGGACAAATTAACTCTAAGTATGATACTCAATGCAATGTTAGCACTGTATTTTTCTAATTATATCCAACGGTTGTATGAGACTACTGATTATTCAGTCGTTAGCATGTTCTAATATAATAGCTGCTAAATCTTGAATTTTCAAAAGTTTGATAAAAACGTTATAAGTCTATATTGCGTTGAAATTAAACTGAAAATTTCCTAAATTGTTTGACGTTGTGGCACAACTGTCTTTTATTTTTTATCTACAATACAGTCCAACTGCTTTTAAAAAAACTATGTTAAATTAACAAGTACAAAAACCTTGTTGGATTAAAAATTACGTAGACTAAATTTTAAAAATTTTACGCTTCATGGTCCTATATTCTGTACCGAGAGTGAAGAAAAAATTTTTCGTAGGTTCGTATATTAACGATAGATTAACTAATTAAGAACTTTTTTAGAGGTTCATCCTTATACGCCGAGAATGTTGCTCTTTTGTAAAGCCGCTTTGCTTTGACTAAGCATAAAAAAATTCTATGTTTGAAGAACTGAAAGAGTTGAGAATTTTGTCAATTTTTTGGCAGTATAGACATTAACGTTATTAAAAATTCCTGGTTCAAACTACGACTACCAAATTTTTTTTTTATTAAAACCTAATAAATTCTTTACGTTTACTACTGATGGGATTATTTTGCTTATCGATATTTGGAAGAAAAAACTTAAATTAGGTGCAACTATAAAATAGAATAATGTAGTCTATACTTTAGATATCATAATTACTATACTAAATCACTTATAATTCTAATAAGTCGTAACTCTGTTTTTAACCAATTAGCTGATTTGCACAAACTCAGTTCTGATAAAAAATTTCTATGCCTGAATACAGTTCATGCATGCTTTAAATTTCTGCTAACTTGCGCTGCTCGAATTTTTATTATAAAATTTCATCTCAGCTTTTTGGTAGCAAAACACGTGTCACACGAATTTACATTTCTATTAATGTATAATTTTGACGCGTTTTCTTTTATATCTGATGTCTGGTTCTTGTTACTTTTGCTTGTAATCGTTTCTGAGTAGAATGTTATGAATGATCATATATTTATTATTTTTTTTGTAACCTTTATAGAAGTAGATTGCTAAAGGATGAATAAATAATAGTACTTTTTATGCAATTTTATTTTCGATTTGCTCTTCTGGTTATATTTGCTTGCAATTTTGATAGTGAACTGAAAGGAAGACATTTTTTTCTTATGCAACAATTTCTCACCTAAATATAATTCTTAACCCTTAATTATATAAATTGTTTTCTGCCTTTCGGTGATGGTGCACATATGAGAACATATAGGTATATTTTAGCTTCATGGTGTTCAAAATGTAATTTACATTAATTTGTTTACATTAATTTGTTAATTTCCTTAAAGAAAGTAGTAAAACTAATTTAACTCTAAATACTAACATATAAAGATGAAAAGCAAATAAATAAAATCTGACATTTTTTAACCGTATTTTAAAAAATATCCAGCAGTTAAGTGACTTTAATATTTAATTGGGTTTCACGGATGTTGATCATTGAACTGATCACGTTTTATTAGAAAACTTGTTTGATGCATAACAGTTGCTTCCATAATCGTCGTTATATACCGATAACCGTTCAAAGTGTTGCATTTTAAAGGTTGAGTCATTTAGGGTTAAATAGGGCATTTTTTAGGTAAATTTAATTCACATCTGTTGTACTGCATTATATATTTGATGAAAGGCATCACCAGTGCGAATCTCTTATGCACTGAATCCTTCATTTTACATTATCATTTAGCACTTTATTTTTAAAATCTATCTGATACAGTACATTTACGAGTACAATCATGGATGTTGATTTTGTGTTGTATTTACAAGACTGTATCACGGGAAATATATTTTGCAATAAACTGCAATCCTCTTTCGATTCAAGTATGCTGTACTGATCCAGATAAACACATTTTTACTATACGTGGTAAGCATTACATTTTACATTATTTTTAATTTTTTTCTAATTCAATACATTATATCGTATTTAGTATTTTGAGTTACTGAATTTCTGTATTATATGTTTTGAAGATGGATCACATAAAAATATGACATTTTTCAATAAACGATAATCTCATTTCAAATAATTAATAATTAATTCCTGTTGCATGAACATATTTTCCCTCACTTTTGCTTCTGGTGCACTTCTTTTAACGTAGGATTACGTTCCTCGATAACGGTCCTCCAGAAAGCAAAATTTCAGGCGCTAAAACCGTCAGTCGTCGCGAGTTATAATTTTGGCAGCGTGCCAAACCCTGTTTATATCGCTTGGGCAAGCAGTAAATAATTAAACAGACTGATACACACACACACACGCACATATATGTATATATACATACATACATACATACATACATATATATAGATACATATATACGTAGAACATACATATATTCATATAAAAGAGGTAAGCAACGATAAGTAATTCTGCGTTAATAATCCGCGGTAGTTTCGTTAGCAGAGACTACCTGAAATTTTTTTTTCATATCACCAGTTACATTTTACATTTTCTATTAACATTTCACATTTCTATTTTGTTTACTTTTATGATTTTCTAAAATATTGCATCATCATACTTTTTATTTATAATTATTAAATTTGTGTTACATTTTGATGATTGGATGATATGAAATATATTTCGCAATGATCTATAATCCACTTTCGAGATTTTAATGCTTAATTCAAGTTTGTAAACATACTTCAGCCTATGGATGATACATTACATTTTTCTAAAATGTTACGTATTGCAATGTTCTAAATGCAGTATCTCTTTTCCTTTTTTGCCCGACTAAATAATGCATTCCGACTCTTCTAGATAATCCGTTGGATGCGCATGCGCGAATATCATCTCTCATCCATAAATAAATACTTCTGATTACTTCTATTAATTTCTGGCAATCCTTAGAAATATTTACAAACCCCCTCCGCAAAATCTGACATTTACTTTTTAATTCCGAGTGATTAAATTAAGAGAGGAGCCCAGGAAAATGGCAAATGTTGAAACAGGGGACGCGGGGGGGGGGGATATAGCAAACACATTTGCCGCATTACGCAAAACAAACAGAGCAAAAATATAGATTGTCACTAACAACTAACTTCCCGTGCAATGACGCGAACAAACCGCATTAAATATAAAAACAAATTAATGCGAATTCCTCCCCATTTTAAACTGCGACGCTCCGTTGCACCACCAAGCGATGAACAAAATCAAAAACAAACTACAAATGCCTCCCGCAGTATAATAGCCGGCAAGAAAAATTTCCTACTCAAAATACATTTCAAGCGACTGAGTCCCTAAACAACATCTTATGAGAAATTACCCGGCTTGTAATCTACAGCAAACGCATCTGAGAGAGAAAACAAACAGCATTAACAAGAATTTTCTGCGGAAGACTTTCGCAAAGCTTTCTGGAGAAAGGAAATTAAGCATCAATACCAAGGGACTGTACTTTAGAATTAAATTCCTTGCGCTAGTATATCTAAGTCATTAACTTTTTGTGCGATTGTTTTGCGTTTTTGAGACGCATTCCCTTAATGAAAACGCAAAGTTAACGCTCTACGAGGTGATTGCTTGTAGAAAATTGCTTGGGAAATGGAGATGTTTATCCTGACTCTGAGAATGAGAATTTAGGAATGCGGTGGAACCTAAATTATGCGCGCGTCTTTAAAAATGTTGCTAGAGAGTTTCATTTTAAAAACTTTTCCTCGAGTTTATCATGCAGTAAAAGGTGAGAAAACATCTCTAGTATTAATGTGATTCATTTTTATCGGGCATTATGTGAATGATTCGTAATTTTTTTATCCCCCATTTTCCGTGTCCAACAGCTCATAATGATGCTCGGAATGTCATTTATTATTAAAAAGCCAGTAACAGAGTCCCGGCGAAATTCGTTTTCACTCTGCGTATAAAATGAGCAGCTTGGATAATTTATAAAATGAGGATACATTTTTGCATCTACAAAGTTATCCATTTCATTTAAAACCCAGAAATGTATATCGCGTTAATCTCCACAATGTTATGGGAATAAAATGATTACGCTTATTTGTTGATTGCTTGTCTCTATTAATAGAATAGTTGTGCTATAAAATGTGGCTGTTTTTTAATACCTCTGTTCGGTTACTGCAAAAATAATTCATAAAATTTTCTGGCGGATAGTGCGAACATAATTTTGCCATCAATTTTTGCAAATACATCGAAGAGCTCTCATCATTTCAAGTAATTATGCCTAAAAATAAGAGAGATATATTCTTTTAAATTTGCATCTAATTATACTATTAAGACAAAATACTGTAGTATTCTAATTACCTTATAACACATCTAACTGCTTTGTACTTTTGGCAATATTTACAGTTATTTTATACTTGTCTCTCTTCTGAAAAAGGAAAGTTATGAAGACCACTAAATTTCCATCTAATTGAAACAGGATTATGCAATTGCTTTTCGATTTTACCCTCATAAATGTTAATAGAGTAATGAAAAACCAATTATCAGCGAGGTTGTCCATGTGGCTTGCAACTGACTTTTTCCGAAATAAAAACAGAAAACCTGTGTGTTTAATTGATACATTAAATAATAATAATGTTTAATTATATTATTTATAACATTATTTAATTACATTATTAATAATAATGTTTAATTGATATTTTAATTAAACTTCTCTTAAATAGTATAGACCATTTAAAGTTGATGATCAATTCATTTTTCGTCGACATTAGGGTAATTTTTAGATTTCGCGCGTTTCCCGGTTTTCGTTGCCACCAATGCATTAATCAGAAAAGATGAGAATAAAAATGAGGGTCACCATATCAAATACTGAACTGGCATTGCCTGTTATTGTTTCAAAAGCATTACTTCGTGCATTGCACAGCTATTTTTAAAACAACCGTTCCCTCATGTATATCTAAATGACCATTTTAATGTGGTATTACGTTCCTCCATAACGATCCTCCTGAAAGCAAAATTTCAGACGCTAAAACCGTCCGTCCGTACCTCGCGAGTTATATTTTTTTATAATTTTGGCAGCGCGCCAAACCCAGTTCTGTATCGCTTGGACAATCAGTGAACAGTTAAACAGAAAAGTACCAAAATGCATCAAAATTTTTACATATATATATATATATATATATATATATATATATATATATATATATATAAAAAATATAAAATATAAAATATATATATATATATATATATATACTTAAAAAAGAGGTAAGCAATGATTAGTAATGCTACGTTATTAACCCACAGTAGTTTCTATACGGGAAACTACCTGAAATTTAATTTTAAATGAAATATCGCTGTGCCGTAAATTTTTGTATCATTTTACGTGTTCGATATCCATATTTTATACTGTTTTGTAATATAAGAAGTGCTTAAAATATTAAAACTAATTTGCCGCACAACTAAATTGCCATCTTTCTTTTCGCTATTGCTCTCTATTACTTTTTTCTCTTCATTCATATCTATAAAGACAACAGCCTAAACGCTCATAAATCGCACACTCCTTTCCTTTCGTATGTACATCCATCGAGCTTCAGGGTAAAACTCTCTGTTACATATCAGAAGTCACTCAGTTTCCCTGAAGCAAAACAGCTAATCCGAGAAAAAATTAAATTCCAGACGTTTTTCCCTGCAAGGGGAAAATCCTGAAATATGAAATTTTTGGCTCAGTTCGGGAGTTATTTAGTTTTATTTGGACTTACAGTACGCTAGAGACTTGGAAATTTATTTAACGTATTTACGCATGTATAGGCCTCACTTTTATTTCATAAAATAGGTCGGTAAAAATGGGGTGCGGCTTATACGCGGAATTTTAAAATTAAATACAGTAAACATCCTTTAGTTTAAAACACTTTACTACCATAAAACATTAAAACCTATATACCTTACAACCTATTACAACGTATCATGCCCACGGCAAATCAATGTATTGTAAATATTATTGTTTGTGTATACAAGGTGCGCCCATAGAGTAACCGAACAATTTTTTTTGTAAATAAGAAAAATATTACTCACCTTCAAATAAATTTATCTCCTTCAAAATAATCGCCAATGGATTCTATAAATTTTTTCCAACGTTTCTTCAAGTCATCGAAACACTGTTTATAGGCGTTGGAACTAACCGCTCGCAAAATACGCAACATTTGATTTAATATCCGAGACGTTTTCAAATCTCTGTCCCTTCATGGATTTTGCATTTTTTGATTACAAAGGACTTATTCACCACGAATTTTTTTTCCTGAAAATCAAACAATTAATCATAATTTTTACAAGGAGGGGCTTTTTTGATTAAGAAACAGGATAAGGCGAGTTAGGAAGGAACTGTTTGATTCTGGGCAATGGTTTCTTTTACACGATAATGCTAGACCCCATACAGCAATTTCTGTACAGCATATCTTGCTAAGCTTTCAAGTACAGTGATAAATCACCCACCATATTCTTCCGACTTATTGCCAGCTAATTTTTTTCCTTTTTTCCAAAGCTTAAGATGGCCATGAAAGGACAGAGATTTGAAAACGTCTCGGATATTAAAATAAATGTTACGCGTATTTTGCGAACGGTTTGTTCCAACGTCTATAAACAGTGTTTCGGTGGACTTGAAGAAACGTTGGAAAAATTGTATAGGCTCCTTTGGCGATTATTTTGAAGGAGATAAATTTATTTGAAGGTGAGTAATATTTTTCTTATTTATAAAAAATTGTCCGCTTACTTTATGGGCGCACCTTAGGACTATTTAATAAAACTCTTTTGAATTCCCAAGAGTTTGTCGTCGTTCGAAATAATGCTTAAGTGTAATAGAATATATATATATAATCCTCTTTTTTTACACTGTAGTTTCATCACCATCAGCTAAGGCTGTACCTGATATTGTTAGGCGAGCATTGAACTGTAAGGAATATACGACATTGCTACATTTCGCGCATGTTAGGACTATTTAATAAAACTCTTTTGAATTCCCAAGAGTTTGTCATCGTTCGAAATAATGCTTAAGTGTAATAGAATATATATAATCCTCTTTTTTTACACTGTAGTTTCATCACCATCAGCTAAGGCTGCACCTGATATTGTTAGGCGAGCATTGAACTCTAAGGAATATACGACATTGCTACATTTCGCAGAACAATGCTACTTTGAATCTACAACGGAATTCAGAAATAAAAATTCCCAAAATGTTGTCTCAAAATTCAGGTGTGTCTTATACACGCACGCTGCCTATACACGAGTAAATAAGGTATAATTGAGAAAAAAAAACTTATAAACCAGAATCTTATGAATGGAGCTTATTTAGAATATGAGCTTATTTAGAATAAAATCGTTGCTGAGTAACAAACTTATATATGCTTCGAAGAGATAATTGAATTCATTAAATATTTTGCGGTTGAAAAATCATGCGGCAATATTTAACAACAGCTGAAAACGGTAATGGAATAAATATAACGCTATTAATTTTATTGGTATGTGAGAATTGCGCTTTATTTCTAATTCTCTGTCAGTTCCATTATGATTTTTATCTGCCGCTGCATATTTCGTTGCTATCTTGAATTTCAGTGGTAAATAATGACATAATTTTCCCCCCACCGTATCGCAGTCATCCAAGCAAAATTTATGCACCTAACCCCTAAGATGTTCTTTGGATTAATTATCATTCAGTGTTAATAATGCTCAGGAAGGTTGGAGTCACATCATATATCCACTTGTTCATATGTTACGCCGGTCTCACGCACTGTGTGATTTATGTTCGTGAAAGCTTATGAACTAATCTTTCAACCCAATTATGATATTTACTAGGTAAACGCGAGAGTGAAATTATACTTTTCATATTTAATTATTTTCTAAGTGTAAATAGTCAGCTTACCTTAATTTACTAATTTTACAGGTAACCTTTTTTTAAAAATAATTCACAGAGAAATAAATTGCATTAAATATGGCATAACAATATAAAACAGTGGCGCACCCAGGGTTTAATCTTGGGGGGGGGGGGGGCAAGTTGAATGGATGGATAAAAATATTTATAATGAAATTTCTATTTCTTTTGGGGGCAAGGACCCTTCCTCCTCCTCCCCCCCCCCCCTGGTGCGCCACTGATATAAAATATGATCAAAATATAATGGTTCTTAAAAATTTAAATTACATTTTAGAGGAACAGAAATGTAAAAAGTATAACCAACAAAAGAGGGGCATTCTTATGTGTAATTTTCTGGTTTAAAGACAATTCAAGCCATAAAGAGAGATTGGGGAAAATTGCATGTTACACATCCTTGTACAAAGATCCACTTCCACAGACAGGCATATCCAGCACTCCCGGCAAAAATAGACGGGCCTCATTGACCTAGACTCCTCATATTTCCGCAGCCTCTAAAGCGCGCACATTTCGAAAGTAGAATTCCTCTTCAAATTTTAGTGAATCACAACACAGAGGTTAAGACTTCTATGTACTAACCCCATTGGATTCGCTCACCTCAATGTTAACCTATGGAGGAAATTTGTCCACGGATTGTCGACTTGGATTCAAAGATTTAAAAAAAATATATGTACTGCGTCATAGAGAAAGAAATTTTACATTTGTGTCCATTTTTCGTTTTTTTTTAAAAATGCAATTAATATTTTAAAATTCAAATTATTCGGGGAAAAATCTGGTATAGTGTGTTTTAAACGCTCATAAATTCCTTCGATAGACGAAATTTATAAAATGAATCCTGTAGCGCTTTGCAGAAAATTTCAGGCTATATGACAATACCAATTTTATTTGATTATCAGCATTTATGTACCTGTAAATAGTTGTCAAAATATATTTTAAATAAAAAAAATTTGGGTTCAGCGCTTCACCCTCCTCCCTATAGAGAGAGAGCCATTACAATTCCTCAAAATGTCAATCCTAAGGGGGGGGGTGGAATTCTCGAACTGTCAACTGGACTCCTCCCACCACAAGAGTCTTCAAGAAGAGGAAAAGGGAAATGCGATTTTTTTTTCTTAGTACATAGCAGCCTTAAAACTAAATGATTTCTAATTCAAAATGAGTAGGGAAATTATACGATAAAAAAAAATTGCATGAAACACAGAGAGAGAGGGAGATATCCCTTATGCAGACTTTTTTTCCCATGGGGGGGGGGGGCTAATGCAGAGGCACTTTTCCCGAGACATTTACACATTATACCTCGGAAAAATTGACTACTTTTTATCTGGGAGCACCATACAGGTAAGTTAGCATTACTCTTTGGTGCCACCTCAATTTTGATCGAGCACTCCCAGGGGGCTTACGGAGAGGTAAGAAGGATAATTTAATTGTTAGAATGAAACATTGTTTAACCCACCTGATTCTCTCCACCCATTCTAAAGAGTGAGAATTATCAATCATTACCGGAAAAATTATTGATACAGTTATCTAAAAAGTTGAAACCTTAGAGCCACTCACAGTTAGTCGTTCTATAGCAACACACACACACATATATAAATATATATATATATATATATATATATATATATATATATATATATATATATATATATATATATAATTAAAACGCATTCGATGTCTCTAGAAAATGCAAATTCTTATTGTTCTAAGAATTGTAAATATCTTTTTGTAAATGCTATTTAAGACGGTGGTTCCGAAGCTGTTATCCCCGGACCCTAGGGGACTAGTCAGAAAATAGTATGGAGTTCAGGGGTGATGAGGTTTTTTCTTCAGCCAGAATCTTTTAAAAGCTGGATTACAGGCTTATTTAGCTGCGAAAATATATTCATGAAATAAAAATTTGATTTCCCTGGAGAATACATTTACTTAACGCATGATAGTTTCCCAAGGAAATGTTCTCAAACAGTCTGCCTTATATTTTGGTGATTGGTGAAAAGTATTCAACCAAAATGATGAGAGAAAGCCATGATGTATGCATTTCCCTTTTGCACAACTTATCTTTTCAAGCTAGCTTTCTCTGTGGAGCTATGAATAAAGACAAACTACAACTGAGTGTATCACATTATTTGAGGATCTTTGCATCAATTACTTAACTGACATTGCTTGATATTTGAGGTTAAAAAGTGTTTTACCGACATTGCCTTTCATTGAAATGGCAAAATTTTAAGAGATATGGCCTTGTATTGACTGAATTCGGAACAGGCTTTGGGAATCAATGCGACAAGCACTGAACTGATGTTTCCTATCTGAATGTAAAGCAGGCTTTGAGAGTCAACACATGAAATAGAGCTGATGTTACCTATCATATTGTACCGAAAACATATCATTTGTTACACAGCAACCTTAAAAATTCCATGTTAAATACCTGAATGTTCACTTTTTTAAACGGAGGATTTGCTAATATGAAATTTCTGAATTAAGATCATTAAAAATTCAATAGTTTTATTGAAAAATATAAATGTTTTTAAGGTTAAAAAATGCATATTATGACTGCAGTTTATGAAAGGCTAAATAGCAATAGTAGGCGAGAGAAAGATTCGCTGCAAAAAATTTCATAAAAGAGGGTCCATCATCTTAGAAAGTTTTGGCACCTCTGATATATGACATTAGATTGCAAATGCATTCCAATAAGCAAAGTTTTTAGATATTCTCACCCACTTATCTGTATGCAGTCCTTTTGTGATTATTTTATGCATTATTATCCATTCAAATTAGTACATATAAAATATACAAATTTCAAACGTCTAAAAACATGTGTTGCTCCATTTTTATTGATAAATTACGTCTGTTTTCTTGCATAAGTATTTAAAAATAATGTTATAAATTATAAATATGTTTTGGAACGTTATAATATTGAATTAAGTTTTCATTGAAGTTAAGCATTATCTGATAGCTTTTACTGGTATTTCAACTCATAAAGTAACAATTAAACTATGTTAATTTTTTTTCTTTTTACACTCTCATACATGAAAATAATTGAACCTTGATTAAATATTAGTTTGATATGACCCTCAAAGTTCGAAAAATATAATGAGTTTTGAAACAATCTAAGAAATAAATTTTGCTAAACTTCAGTTTGAATTGTTACGGTTTTGGCAGGTCCACTTCAGTATGTGTCATGTTTATTCAAAAATTCAGTTAGGTAATGTCAGTTCAATACCAGGCACAATGCTTCTTAACAATCTACAGTTTACTACTGCTAGTAATAAAAATTAATTATAATGTTACTCTGTTAAAATTGAATGACAGTGCCCGAAAGCTATAATGTCTGAAAGTATCAGTTGTCGACATTTTTTTTTTTTTGGGGGGGGGGGGCAACAAAGACTTGTTGGCTATTCTTAAGTCATTCTTCAAGTCTCTAAGTTCAATTCCTCAAGTCATTCTGGTGCGCTGCAAAACCTACGCAAAGCAACGTCTTGGCTTAGAGTCAATGCGTATGCATGTCAGTGCTCAACGGCTAATGCGGCCGTAAAAACGCAGTATAAGTTCAAGTAAAGATTTGCACGACCTTTTAACATTTAGAACTTTCCAACCTAGAAAACTGTAGCTTCCAAATTGTCGGGTAAATTGAAAATGTTGCTGAGGAGTCGCGGATGTGCTTCGAACTCTGATGTACCAGGAGGAGTTACCTCAATTCTGACCACTCTTTTAAGAGCTTGTAATCACCGATATAGTTTGTGAGACGAATGTTGGAGGTCTTTATTTTGACATGAAGGTTATATATTCTGACATAATCACCATGGCTCACTTTCATTTGATTAGTCCTTGAACTTTTCTGTAAATGAGACGATACCGCCTAAAAGGACTTTTAAGTTTCAAATAAATTTTTCACTCTTCACCAAGTGGAAAAGCAAAGCAAGCAACTGCCTTAGCAGAAAAGGCAAGATTGTCTATTTTGCTAAATCTGACGCTTCACAAATATCCAACTCGGAACTTAAATGTGGATAATGACTGTAAGTCTCGTATTATCCGTATGTATCCTTTAAAGTAATAAGGACCAGGGAGACCAATTACACGTATTGCTGACCATACCGGGAAAATATTCTTACAAAAGTAGATTTTCTAGAAGTTTTTCCACTGCTAATGTTTATAATCAGACGTAGGAAGAAGTTTTATGTTTCTTCGTGTAGACCAGATTGTGTATTATTTTAGCCGCGGTTTATTTTTCATGCATAACGTAGAAGATAACAAAAGCGGTGATTCCATACGTGGTGGACAAAAATGGGAACTCTTGTGCATATAGCATTTTTCACCCATCCCGTTTTATGCGAGAGCAATTTGTAGTCGTTCCGGCTTCATTCAAAATGAGCTTCTGCAGTCGCGCTGTGTCGTGAATTTACTCCTTCATTTTTTTTTTCTATTTTAACTCTCTTTTACGTTATTTGGATTCGTTCTGCCAAGACACATGCAGAAAAATGAACTTTCACGCGGGAAAGAAAGACCGATTGAAATTCTCTACCGCTTTTCTCTTGAAATTTCCATCTTTTTCTGAGTCACTTTTTCTTCCGTCTTATTATTATTATCATCTTTCTTCCTCTTTTTTTTATTCCTTTCGAGTTTAAATGTTTTTCTCCTTTTTATGGCTTCTTTATAAACTTGGAGTTCCCATTATTACAGCGGTTGGCGCAGTTTTTATTTTTGCTTTTTTTCATTATTATTTTCTTGTCGTTTAAAATGCATTTTGCTCTCGTGGAAACAGCTTTTCTAAACAAAAGGGGGGAAAAAACAGGGAATTGAGCGTTCAGTTGTAGGGAAAAGTGAAGGCTGCGGATTTGAGCACCGTTTCTCCGCAATCAAGAGCATGAAAAAGTGAATTGAATAAGAGCTAATCAAGAATACTATATCCACGTTTTTTTTTTTAGTTTTTTTCTTTCCACTTTTAATCTCGCCGTTTGTGCTGCTTTGTTATCACGTTGAATGCATGTCATTATGGGAATCGTGATGAGGTTAGATCACGATATTCACCAGTGTTTTGTTATGCAAAGCGTGAGACGATTATTTTTTTTATATATTATTTGTGTCTCAAAGGGGGTAGAGTTCTCTGATTTTGGAAGAGAAAAATGCTCTTTTTTTTTCGGCATCCATTAAATTTCATCACGCTATTTTTGAGTTGTTTTTAGAGTGAAAAAAACTGTGGTATTCTCCAAAATTTACGTCCTGTTCACTTCCAACCCCTCAACCCCCATCATGATATTTGTTAAATTTTTCTTACCGGTCCTTTTTATTTTAGTGTATGGTTCTTTGATTTACACTCCTCTTTAATGCATTTTTTATGTTTAATACGAGTTTTTATTATTTTTCTCTTATTAATGACATTGATTCCGTATTTTAACGTAATTTTAGCGATAGCTGACGAATTTAAGCCGTGTGTTTCTTCTTGGCCCTTTTATCAACTATCTCTGCATTTTATTGCCTGCTTCTGACTTAAAGTACACATGCACCCAAGGGCTCTTAAAGGTGCTCGAAAAAAATTGAACAATGGTGGAAAAAGTTATGCATGTCAACCAGGGGTGGCCAACCCGCGGCACGCGTGCCACAGTGTGGCACGGCGGAGTTTTAACAGTGGAACGCGGAGACTTATTGAAAAATTAAGAAATTTGAAAAGTTAATAATTTGTCAAAATTGTGAAAAAATAATAATTTGTCAAAATTTTTTTAATAAATGTTTTCTATTATGAAGATAATAAAATCAAAATATCGACCAAGATTAACTGATATGCACCTAAAACACCTAATTTTGTTATCTTCAAGTACTAATCCTAATATAGATGACTTGGTAAAAAACTACGAATTCAAAAGCCACATTAATTAAGTACTGACTGTTCAATAATTATTTAGAATTAAATGTTTCAAGTTATTCACTTTATTTTATACATAACCTAACTGACTGAACCTTTAAAAATGTTTATTAACAATAAAACCGCCTAAGTTTGTACTTTTGTTTTATTTATTATATTATATTTTAAATCGCCACTACTCAGATAAAAAAATGTGCTATTTGTGTAAAAATCCCAAAATCAGCCTATAAATAACATTTTTTCACCTTTTTATATTTTTTGTATCTTGGAAAAGTTGGAAGTGGCACGCATATTTTTTTATCAGATAGTGGCATTCTTCCCAAAAAGGTTGGCCACCCCTGATGTCAACATATATAGGGTTATGGGTTATGCATATATAGGGTGAGCCAAAAGTTCTTGAAAACTTTAAAAATTCATAAAAAAAGGAAGAAATTAGGATAAAGAAGTGTCGTTTGCAAGAAAAGGCTCGCAAGGAAGTCGAATTTTTTCTTTAGCAGCAAAATAAAAATTAGTTAAAAAATCACTGGTAGAGGGCGCTGACGACCCGAAACACAATGAACAGGATGACAGTACGTTCCATTCATTTATTCTTTCTATAACAATTGTTCACCATGGCCTCCAGAACATTGTACGACACAACTAAGGGACTCAACTAAGCTGGACCAACAGCGCTTGATCGTGTAAGGATAACATTCTGAAAACGATTGGGAAATCCTCGTGTAACACGGTCTTTCATTGCAAGATTGATTTGCATAATTCTGCTGAGTCTCTCGCATGTCAGCGTCATCTAGTGACTTTTTTAACTTTTTTTTTTTTGTTGTTGTTGTTGCCGCTAAAAAAATCTGACTTCCTTGTGAGCCCTCTCTTGCAAACCGCACTTCTTTATCATAATTTCTTCCTTTTTTTATGAATTTTAAAGTTTGTATGAACTTTTGCCTCATCCTGTGTTTAAGTTTATATATATATATATATATATACTAGCATTATTGCCCGGCGTTGCCCGGTAGATATATAGATGTAAAATTTTTCATGCATTGCTTCAAAAAAATGCTGGGCTGCACCCTCCCCCCCCCCACAAAATAAACACTTCGCCCTCCCCCCTCCCGTCACCCCCAGACAAACTCTCAAACCACCCCTCAGAACAAACCTCTTTTCCCCCGCGTATCGAATTAGACTGGTTGTGTTGAAGGGGCTGTATCCACATTTAAGAGGTGCACTTAGGGGCACAAAAATCATTAAAAAATTAATTTTAAAAAAACTAATTGAACCCCAAATTTCGTTTTTCCTGATTTAAGTTTCTTGGGTCCTAAACATTAACTGTGTCGAATTTGGTCCCGGTGGGTGAAATAGTCTATGATTCTATAGCGGACAAACAAACAGACAAGCTCTTTTATATATATATATATATATATATATATATATATATATAAATATATATATAATCGACACTGTATGAACTTGGAGTGATTTCTTACTAGTTTTTAATGTAAAAATGCCTTATTCATTTCCTTTTAATCTTTTTCCAATCCACACGTATAACAAATAACGATTGTAGTGTTCCAAAAGAACCAACCAACCTCTTATGGTATTACATAACTGCCCACTAAATCCATCAATTTGAAATGGTACCAACTATATTGTTTGCAAAAGCTATTGCTCGCAAGAAGGATGCAACATATGTAAATGGCTTCAAAACTATATGCAAGTTCGAAAAAAATGGACAACCACTAATCTATCTTACGTTGTTAATAACTCATATAAAAATTTATTTTTCTAGCATTCACTGGGATAATCGAAATTGCCTCCTTTTTTTTCTTTTTTTTAAATATTCAACTTTTCTCTGGTATAGGCATTTAACTTAAAATTCCATAGGATGCAACATATGTAAATGGCTTCAAAACTATATGCAAGTTCGAAAAAAATGGAAACCACTAATCTATCTTACGTTGTTAATAACTCATATAAAAATTTATTTTTCTAGCATTCACTGGGATAATCGAAATTGCCTCCTTTTTTTTTTCTTTTTTTTAAATATTCAACTTTTCTCTGGTATAGGCATTTAACTTAAAATTCCATAGGAATGTAGTTAAAAGCTATGACTAACTTTGAAAAGGTATATCCTTTATCTTCAGGCAGAAAGCATATCATAACAATAATGCAGTATTTTGAATTTTTAATAATCATTCTCGAATCTTTAACTCTCTATCGAGAAACTTAAGTGATCGCAAATTCTTGTTTCGAATATTTATCTTTTCGAGAGATAGATAATTCAGGATATTTCAGTCAAATATAAGCACAAACCTTGATTTACTGGATCATTTCCTCAGACTTTTAGAATATATATTGGAATACTTTTAACATATACATCTGAATTTCAGCAATACGATGTTGTTCAATACATGTAAGGGGAATTTTAAAAAATGTGTTTAAGTTTTATATCTTTATAAGTCTTCCAAAACCTGTAAGAGAGTCTTCAGGTCTCACCATGGTGGTATGAGGATCTCTCTTTAATACTTAACAAATATTTCCCATCACCGATATCAAGCGGAGCTACTTTCTATCGAATGTATAAATGTACGTAAAACTACACCTATACCTCGCTATACGGCCGCTCTTTATACGGCATTTCGCTACAACGGCCTTTTTTTAATTAAGGCACTTTTTTCTATTTACGGCTCACAATATTTCGTTATACGGCCACAACAGTGGAAAGTGATAACGGCAGCATATTATAGCTTAGTGATTCTTCATGTTAATGTTCGTCATCACATTAAAACAGTTTTTAAACATTTTATTTTATGTTTTTTTACTATATGTGTACATCTGTGCATGTGATTTCTTTTGTTTTTTGTTTATATGTTTATTTTTTTATTTCCGTTTATTAATACATTGTTTTGTACTTTTATTTTTATGTAAGCATTTTTATAGGAAATAAAATGAATAAAATGCTTTATGTACTAAAAACTATATTATTTATAAAAAATTGGAACAGATCCAATTAAATTTGTATGGGTTTGTATCAAAATAATTGACTCTTTATACGGCTTTTCGCTTTACGGCCAACTTTCCCGCGGAACGTATCTAGGCCGTAAAGCGAGGTATGGGTGTACTGATTGTTCCCACTTCAGGCCCAAATTACATTTTAAACGTCATGCATTTTTTTTAGGTTCAACATTGCGATCTTGTACGTTTTCCCCCCCCGTGCTTAAAGGATAATAAACTTAATTCAATTATTTACTACAATATTTCAGCTGAAATTTCGGCGAAGGATTAATGCTGCTCTGTACTAAGAAAAAAAATTCCCTTTTCCTCTTCTTGCAGACTCCTGTGGTGGGAGGAGTCCAGTTGACAGTTTGAGAATTCCCCCCCCCCTTAGGATTGACATTTTGAGGGATTGTAATGGCTCTCTCTCTATAGGGGGGTTAACCTCTGCCCCCAAATTTTTTATTTAAAATATATTTTTGTCAACTATTTACAGGTACATAAATGCTGATAGTCAAATAAAATTGGTATTGTCAGATAGCCTGAACTTTTCTGCAAAGCGCTACAGGATCCATTTTATAAATTTCGTCCACCGAAGGAATTTATGAGCGTTTAAAACACACTATACCAGATTTTTCAGCGAATAATTTAAATTTTAAAATATTAATTACATTTTTAAAAAAAAAAACGAAAATTGGACACAAATGTAAAATTTCTTTCTCTATGACGGAGTTAATTTTTTTTTTAAGTCTTTCAATCCAAGTCGGCAATCCATGGACGAATTTTCTCCATAGGTTAACATTGAGGTGAGCGAATCCAATGGGGTCAGTACATAGCAGCCTTAATGAACAAGTTAGAGCGAACAATCGGAAAATTAAAACATCTTACATCTCTTTAAAATTGAAAAGTACGAAAAATTATCTGGAACCAAACAAATTGTTTCAAAAGTGGGTAAATTGCTTCAAATACTACCTTTATAAGACGCTAAGTGAGTCTTAAATATATAAAAGGAAAAATAGACTGAGAGAAAAATGAAGTGTACATACTAGACGAGACAAAGTAAATAAGTTCATTGGGATAATGACATTGTTTCTCCGTCAGCAGTCCGACAATACCTCTAGACAAAAAATAAACCTTATAAAACTTTTCTTTATTGGTGTTGGTATTATTGACAAAAAACACAGCCATTACACCAATGCATTTGTTCGCTTGCCTATTTATTTCTGAAGAGTAACTTCTTATCCTTTTCATTCTTGTTATATTATAAATCAGATAATCCGCTTTTAATATGGATCTACTTGTGTCTCACTGTATTTTACCAGTAGGTTTTTCTCCCCTCAAAACTCCCAAATGTTTAATAGATTTCTTTGTGTATTCTTCACTTTTAAGCGTGGGATTAATTATTGCGTCTTTTGTGTAGATTCCAATGTGTAAAACGCCGAAAAAGAACAACTATTGGGAATTAAATTGATAACAAGATCGCAACCAAAACAACTTCCCTATTTGACAAAATTTTCCCCATTCGCTATTCTCATATTTATCGTATATTGAACAAAACTAAAATACTTGAACAAAACTAAAAGCGAATATGTCGGAATTGCGCTGTTAACCTGATACCGTTATTTCTGACAGCTACTTCACAATGCTTACTGATTTGGAGACAAAATTTTTAAAGGAGCCCTCTACCCCACAACGTTAATCTCTACACACTAGGTGTATACCCCCATTTTAAGTCAAGTAATAATAGTTTGGGTGGTAAGGAGCAATGCAAACTTTTGTTACAAAAGGGGGAAGGGGGGTTAACTAAAAATGAGCACCTGTCATACTGCTGATGTATAAAAGTTCATGTGATAATTTCATAAATCTTTTTTTAGATTATCAATAAAAAAAATTGTGATAAAATTAAAAGACATTTCTGAATATATTCACTATTACCTAATGTAATATTTATATTTTTCGACTGCCTTCATTCTTTAAAAAAGAAGGTTTTAAGGACATGACTTATTCGATGATATAATCATGTATATTCATCATACCCTTAAACGATTGTATATATATATATATATATATATATATATATATATATATATATATATATATAGATAGATAGATAGATAGAGAGACACACAAAGAGGGGGGGGGATTTACATATTTTTATGTATAGGTCAAAGATTTTATAACATAAACTGGCTATTTTATTAAACTTTTAATGCTGACAATATTGGGAGTGCAAAACTACACAATAAAAATTGTAAATATAGTTTTATCTCTTTTTTTTTTTAAGATTTATTACTCATTGAATTTCCAAAATTTATTGGACTGGGACATTGCTGTAATTCTTTATAAAGCTTGAGTATTTTTTACTGTAAAACATCCGTATACTCAAAAAATAATTTCATATAATTAACAAGCTTTTCGTTTATGATTTCTAGGAAATATTGTTATAAAAATATTACTTCAAAAATTGATCGTCTTGAACAAACGTGGCGACAAAAAATATCAAGTAAACTACGTAACTTCTACTGGAAAGATAAAATTTTAACTTATATAAATTTATTTCGAAATAGCGTAGATTTTGTTCTTTTGGAGTTTTCCCGTAAAGCAGAAAAAAACAGCTTTGAACGTATAAGTCTTAAATATACGACATGCAGATTTTTTTTTCAAAAAAAATTTAGTTAATCTTAAAGGCTTACGGTTTTGGCTTTCTTTGGGCTTCAGTTTGCTTAGATTAACATAGAAAACTCTTTTATGGTTAATCTTTTCAAAGTTATTTCGGTGTTATCCAAATTCAGTTTTATTGATTTCAGTAATAATTTCTATTTTTGAATCATTTTTATTACCATGTTTTTATTAACTCGCTTTCTTGTTTGTCCAGTACAAATCTTGCAGTCGATTTTTAACTAACTTCCCGACTAGTTAGACATTTGAAACTTTTAGAATAGCTCAAAACACGATGACAATGCATTTTTTTAATACTTTTAGCCATCTCTAAGCAGGATTGAATTCAATTTCAGTTAATTTTGTTGTTTTAAAATTTCTTATAATTGCTCTCTTTATTACGCATTTGATCATTTTCTTTCAAGTTGATGGGATAATTTATTTTTTAAAAAAATTTTTATCATTTTCTTTCAAGTTGATGGGATAATTTATATTTAAAAAAATTTTTTTATCATTTTCTTTCAAGTTGATGGGATAATTTATTTAAAAAAAATTTTTTTAAGTATTTATTAATACATAGAATTGTCAAGTTTATATGATTCAACAGAAAATTTAAAAACGTGGTACATAAAAAGTTTTTTTATCTTGTAATTATTTGAACTTAAACAACAAAAGTTAAATAACGTGTTCTGTTCAAGAAATGTTGGAAAGAAATATTTGAATAAGTAGTGCTACATCAATAAAGCTTTTGTAAAAGCTTTTTTTTTCAAAAAATTTGTTGTAGCGATTAAAGTTACGCGTTGAATTAACAGGGTTTTCTTTGCCCACTGCCTTACTCCCTTGATATAGGAACAGCTCTAAAACATACATTTCTATCCTGCGATGAAATACTACCTGTTATACTTCATTTCGTTATCTGATTCCCTCTTCTCCAGCTTTCAGCCTGGCAGAGCCCCCATCTCTAGAAAAATGAGCTTCATGGCCATTAATCTTCCTTGAAAGATTTCATTTACGTAACAACTTTCCATATGACTCCCGGAGATGTTCCTTCTAAATATAAGCATCCTTTTTTTGTGAGTTTAAAGTGTAACATTTCGTTTTAAAGTGTAACTTGTAAGATGGTGCCTTACCTTCTTTTCCAGATTCATTTTTATTTATGTCGTTATTCTCCTCTGGATACTTCTTTCTGTACGTTATCCTTCACTTCTTTTGAAATTATTTCACTCTGTTTATCCGGGCTAATTAATACTGCAGTGTACATAAAACCCAGGAAACACAGATGATAAAAATTCGACAGTAAGAAATAACTATTCAGAGGTTTTGAAGGAACCTCGTGCTGTAATTAATAGTATTTAACCAAACTGACAATAAAACTCACAAACACTTTCAGATTTCTTCTTCTTCTAGAGCCAGGTCATGGCCGAATGGCTAGGGCGCTGGCATGAGGTTCAGACCCTGTGGGTTCGAGTCCCACTGTTGACATGGATGTTTGTAGACGTTCGGAATCTCATTTAAACTGTAGATCCCGGTCCAATTAGCCCTCGTGTAGCAAAGAGTTGACCGTAGTGCTCCAAACCACACCAATCTTCTTGTAGAACTAGTCAAATTTATTCACTTGTTTGACCTCGGCATTTCTTTTTGTTAATTTCGTACTTTATTTCCAGACTTTTTCTTTTAGGATACGTGGTTATTCTGAGCCCCCTGTACTTTTAATGACATAATTTGCATTGTTTCTTGTGAACCTATCAGCAACTGCAAAAATAATAACTTACTACATCTGATTTTATTTTTTTTAAAATCATTTTCTGTACTACAACGTAATCTCTTATTCATTTGATTTTTCCTTTGGGCAACATTGTATTCTAACTGACATCTAGAGTAAGGTAAATAACCAGAGACATCAAAAGGTCAGAAAACCTTTGCTCACCTTCGGAAGAGACACGCTGCACTTCCCTCATGAAAAACGATGCCACGCAACGGTGAAATATATTGCCTGTTATTTCCCATTTCCGCAAACTCTCCCCTTGCGTAACCACGAACACTCTACTGTGTTCTAAAAACAGGGAGGGTTACTCTATCTCCACCCCCTGCTTTTACACCTACTTCCTCTACTATATTTTAAAAACAAAAACTCTGATGACCATAAATCATCTCCGTTTTTTCTGCTTCCTCCTGCATGCCACGGGTAGTATTTGGCATCAAACATGCAAATCTGAAGAATGCAGTAGCACGTTAAAGAATTTTTTAAGACGGGGCGCGAAGTAATCTTCTCTCGACCGGTAATTAGAAATATTAAAAATGTAACTGTTATTAACCTTTCATTATTGAAATTTGTTTAGTATAAAGTAATATTTCAAAACAAACTATTTTCATTTACAGCGTTAATATTAACCACTAGCGGCCCGTCCCGACTTTGTCCGGGTTGAACAAAATATTATACCAATAAATTTCCAGTTGATAGCCAATAAATTGTAATTTTTTTTTAACCTTAATAATAACCTTAATAATACCTTAAATTAATATTACGTTAGTTAATAATTAAAGTTAATTTTTTAAAAGAAAAAGGGCGTGGCGGAGAACGGCTAGGTTCGAACCACTAACGTCAGAACAGAAGCCCAACGCGATAGCATCACGCTAAGGATCGTTGAAGTCTTCAGCACGAAAAGCTGTAGAGGACAGTAGCGGTAACAATGGAGATTGTTAGGATTAAGCCCCTAACTTTATTTCGACTGATCAGATATACATAATGTATAGCCTATGTTCATCTGGAATAATCTACCTTTCAAACAGTTAAGGAATTTTTCAAATAGGTGCAGTGATTCTGGAGATTACCCTCCACGTACAAAATCGCTCTCTCTTTATATATAAGTATAGATGAGTAAACTTCACGTTTTGAACAGTTTAAAACGGAGCCAAGCACTTTCTTAAGTCACCAGTGTGCAGATTCTTAAAATTTTTGTGACATAATATTGCGTAGAAATATAGAGATGCTTTTAAGTGAAGTTATGGTACTCTTTAATCTTGACAACAATTTTAACAATTTGGTTTAAATTGTCGAAATAAATTTAATTTAAGAATTAAACAAGTGTATGACTTTTACACTATGTCAATTTTACACTATGTCAATTTACAGATTCAAATTCCGAAATGTAAAGTTTATATAAACATAAAATATCTCTCAAAAAATTTTAAACGAAATATGTTGAAAAAAAATGACAAATCATTTCGATACGAAAAAAAAAATTTACTGGATATAATTTTTGGGGTCAGCTTTTTAACTGATCTCACAATATCAGCTGAATAATAGAAGTATCCAATGGACCTTCTATAATATGACATAAATTAGTCCAAAGTTACTAGTGTTATAAAAAATATAAATCATTAAATATTCAATTTTTCAAAAAAAATCTTTAAAATTAGTCAATATTTTTATTCACAAAAGTTTTATTGACGTTATTTTTTTTTATCTATCAGTCTACATATTTTCGAGAGAGTGTAAAAAAAGTGTGAGATTTTACGTTCATGACTTTTTTATTTAGTCTTTTATATATATATATATATATATATATATATATATATATATATATATATATATATATATATATATATTTATATATATATATATATATATATATATATATATATATATATATATATATATATATATATATATATATATATACGTTAACTCTGAACTGAATACTCATCGGTTACAGCCGTAAGTGCTTTTGCGGTCATGTAGTTCAAATTATGCACGATCAAGGTGAATCTATTTATTCACCTGGCATTGGCATAAAAAGCCACATAGCAGCGTTCTGGGATTCTTCTCAATGATATTTTAGGAATTATAGAGTACTTTCTGATGAAAAAGAAATAAACTGAAGTTTTTGTCTTAGGTACGATTAGTTCATACTAAGAATGGATCTCTTATCTCTGAATGGCACAGTCGGCCACGACTCAGCAAACATGGTGTTGGTGTTGCAAGTCTGATAATAATAGAGGGTGTTTCCAAGTTATTATTGACGGTCAGAAGTTGTTTCTTTTAACTGCGATTGTACATGACAGACCTTGTATGGGCCGAAAGAGAAATAGGACGAGTTTGTGCAACCGTTATTGAAAGTGATCAACGTGAGCTCCCTTCTGACACAGCAGTTTATTCCTGCCACACTCTATTCAGCATGGACTCAATTGTATTTACTGCACTGGAATCCATCACACCAAACGGTCGACATAAAATCAATAGTTTACTTCCCGCCATGCTCTTTTCAGCGTGGATTCCAGCGTATCTGGTGCCCTGAGCACCACAGTGGATGGTAGACTTCCAGTCGATAGTTTATTTCCTACCACACTATGCTCAGAATTGGAAATAAAATAAAATTTGATCCTGTGATTATTTCTACCTAATATATGGTCCTCTTATCTTTTAAAAGCTGCTTAGACCTAAGCCAGCAAATGGTAGATGGTATTGCCATTGCATCACATAGAATGATAGATAACCAGTATTGCGAATCGAATGGATTGAGTGGGTAGAGTTCAACTGGCACTCATTGATACCACGTGACCCCCGGAGAACGATGTAAAAATTTGTTGTTTACGTTTTGACTGACCTTGCTAGGTTTTATTAATTATACTCGGTATCAATTTCAGTCTAATTTTAATTGTTATATGTTTGTTATGGGCGGTGTTAAAATAAAAGTATAAAACAACCATCCAGGACTCTTACTGGTTATTTGGCACCTTACACATTTTGAATTTAAGGATAAATTTTTCCTTTTCTTCAACCAGTGAATATCTGCCACACTGTATTCAGCATGATCTCCGATGCATCTTGTTCACTGGAGTCCGTTACACTGGACAGTAGACTTCCAAGTTGATTGTTTAATTCCTGCCACAATGTGTTCAAACGAAAAAAAAATTGAAATTGTATGCTGCGTTTGAGGGGATTATTTCTCAATGTTGTCTCTTACACGCTCCTTATCTCTGAACCTTATCTCTGAATAGCTCCATAGCCCCAGGCCAGCAAGTGATGGATGGAATTAAAAATGTAGTAATAATTAAATGGGTGTTACAAACAGATTATCTCGGTTTGAACGTCTCATTATTATTTTCTCACATCTGATGCATTGGAGTATGTTACACCGGACATCCAGTGCCAGGTATCTAAATCTTTGTGTTCAACTTACTTGTCTTGATGTGCCAGATACGTTGGAGCCCATGCTGAACACAATTTAATAAAACTGAACTTACGGATGTATGTCAGCCGTGTCACTAAAGGAGCTCAGATTAAGCATTTGTAGTGACTGTTCTGCAACCTCGTTCTGTATGCTTTTTAGGCCCATGTTTCTTTTCTTATCGCCATCTAGAAAAAAAATGTATAAAAAAGGCGTATTTTAGGTTTGATCAATATTTCCTCTAAGCAGGAATACTATTGAAAATATGAAGAACAGCCGTACTGTTACATTTAAAATGAGCATATAACTAGATGGAATAAAAATTTAAGTTTAAAAAAATCAGTGTCTCAACCTAAAGCCTCTAGAGATAAAATCTTCTGTTTCTTGTGAGTTCTGATATCCTTTATCATTACTTGTCTGTAAGGCTCGACAAGTTCATGCCAATTTCATCTCCACTGCGTATTATCATCTTCTAGCGAAATTTGCTGCACAAGAACCTTACTCCATTTCTAAACGTGGCGTTTATTTCACCTCGGAGAGGAATTGCACATCCTTCCTTTTCTTGCCATTCACCGTCGCCTCACCCTTCATTTCTTCCCATTTTAATACGTGTCTACATATGTTTATGTATATGTGTGAGTCGGTTTTATTCCCTCCTGCGCGGCGCAGACATTCGCGCCGCCCTTCATTCGATAAATAAATGTCTCGCTGCATCCTTCAGAACGCATTTTCCCACTTCAGTGCCAAACGTGTCCGCTTTTTAGCTGCGAAAATGGTATTACCGTCCGTTGTAAAGGACTTACGTTTTCGAGAAGCATTTTAGCGTGTAATGCGTGTGCGAGTTATAATGGATGCCGTGCGTGTTGCGGAGTTTACGAGGAGCATTAACACGCGCGGTCGACTTGCTCGCTGGGATTGTGGGGGAGAGGTAACAACTTTGCCCTTCAAATTCGCGTTCAGATCCAAGGCTGACTCAGATTACCAATGAGAAATAATTTGTGCCGTGAAGGTGTCGGAAACTTTTCCAGCTGTATTCCATTGCAGATTAAATCACTAAATCACTGAAAGTTTTAAAAAAATTGGTATTATATTAAATACATACAAATGGGAAATAGTTTTTTCTTAACTTTCAAGTGACAGAAAAATAGATTTATCCCCAAAAATTCTTCGATTTAAAATCTATTCACCTATATCTATTGAGCCTAGAGTGTTAAATCTTTAAGTTCATTTTATTTTACCTTTTTTTTAAATAGATTTATCAATATTAGGAAATGCTTATATAACACCCTCTTATGAATGTTGTAGTGAATACAATCCTTTCAATGCGAACAAATAGGAAACAGATTGTTTTCTCTAAAGGTGTCTAACCCCTTTTCAGTTGTATTTTAATGCAAGTTAAGGTTTTTGTTTGTTTCCAGAAATATATAAACAAACATTGCATAAAATCCATACAAGAACCTTTCTGTAACATTTTGAAAATTATGCATTTCAGAAGGATTAAAATATAGTACGCATCTCAATATGTTAATAAATGAAGTTAAGAAAATATTAAGAAGACCCTTTTGTATGACCCAGTGGGGTTTTTTTTTTTCTAGCCCGTTTTATTTAATTTAACATCCCAGTGTTCAATTCCTCGGTACCCAATGCTTTGTAAAATCTTTCACGGCCCTTGCTTGCCGAAACTAGAGAACTAGTGGGAACAGCTGTACTTACTTGAAGTATGACGAAGCGAAGCGAAATGATGACCTGTTTATATTACACTGGACGGTGGCCTAACGGGTAAAACGTTGACATTCGATAATTGTGTCTACGAATTTGAAATCCGCAGTTGGCGTGTGTGCTTGTAACCGTCAGAAATAGGCTTTGAACTGTAGATATTAACCTGTTTAGTCCTAATGTTGCAAAAGTTTATCATATAGCCCTGGAAAAAAAAATACATTCAAACTAACTTTAAATATAATATACAGTCGACCCTCGACTATACGAAAATTTCAATTTCACACTTTTAATTACTCACAAGTTTGACGACAGTAAACGAACAAGAATTAGTTAAGAAATTTGAAGTATACTGCGATTTATAAAACATAGTGCTGTACCGTAGTTTTCGCAACTCTGCAATGATTGCTTTTTTATATTTTTTTAACAATCAGTTTTCCTTATCATAAAATTACAAGAAAACATTGAAAAAAGTTTAGAGTCTGTTACAATCACGCTCAAAACCACACGCACGAATAGATTTTTTTTAATATATCGCTCATTCCTTTCAACAACGTCATATCTAAAAAAAACAAGATTTTTTCAGGAGAGTGATTTGAAAGTTTAAAAAAGTACATTGCAATGTATTGAAAATAAATTTTAATTTTGCTCTCTAGTGGCTAAATATTGAGTGGTGAGATATGACGATCTTGCAGGGATGTACTGCTCTTTCAGGGCATTCTAAAAATAAGCATAACTAAAAATCGCCGATTTTTGAGATATGACGTTGTTGAAAGGAGTGAGCGATATGTACAACTAGCTGAAAACCCGCGCTTCGCTACGGAGTACATTCAAATTCAATACAACGGTCAACGTATGCAATTTATGCCAAAAAATAAATATATATATTTATAATAAATGCGATGATCAATGTATACAATTGATGTAAAATATATATCTATCTATATATATATATTTATAAAAAAATCGTAAGGGATATGCATTTTTTTTGGATAATATCCAATCGTCTGCTGCATTAGAAAGAGAAAAAAATATTTTGTTTGTCTATTTAGTTGTTACGCACGTGACGATAAATTTATTGAAAGTACCAGAAAAAGAAATCACGTGATCAGCATTTAACAAATTAAATTCTAAAAATTAATCTTTAAAAATTCACCAAAAATCAGGAAATGGAGGTAAAAATTCGAAAAAAAATTCATTTTGAAGGAATTTTTATGATCTTTCTCGTGATATAAATTTTATAACCCTCAATGTATTATTTTTAATGCAAACGTAAAAAAAGTTTAAAAAACAGCTTAAAAATTTAATTAAAAATAATCTAAGAAGAATCTTTGAAAAATCTTTCTTAGTGCACCCCTACACTATTAGAAGAATCGCCATGCAAAATTTCAGCCCTTTAGGTCCAGCGGTTTGGTCTGTGCGTTGTATGTCAGTCAGCCAGTGAATGAATGAGTCAGTTACGGAACTGTTTTATATATATAGATTGGTAACATTTATAAAAGTCTAGATAAAATTTTCCCCATTGCCACTTGATGAATCCGATCACTATTGGTTCAAGAAGATAATCAAGTTTATTTATGGGCTTAAATGTAACCTTAAAACATAAACGAAATGATTTTTCTCAATTTAAAACGTATGAGGTGAGTAAAATGGTTTGACCACTAACTTTCATCTGAAATAAGATATATTATTAAGATATTTAGAGTTAATGTTAGGAAGATGGCGAGCGGTGTTTTAAAGAAGTGGCGAATTTTCTTATTTCACGGATATTCTACGTCCCTGGTTCTCACAAATGTTAGGGTCGACTATAATTTTCAAATCTGGATGTGATATAAATGTTTGATACCTTGGTAAAAAGTGTATTCATCACTATGGCATGATTTAATAAATTCCATGATGAAGTAATGGCTGATTTAAAAAAGAGGCCAATAAATAGTTAATGAAATAAAGAGGAATGTATTAATTATCCTCTACCTTTATAAATATTTAAAATTGATTCGTTTACAAGGCGACATGTAGAAGACATCAAGTGGAAACTATTTGTTTGAATCGGGATCTCAAACGGCTCAAAAATCAGGCTTCGAATTTTTCCCCAATTTCTTCACTTTTCCATTACTTAAGGCACGAGAAGATGCTAAGAAATTATCATCAGAGGCAAATAAATGAATGCCTCGTTTGAGCGTTTGTTTTTATCATTTGCATTTGTGAATGCAGTTCAAACTTCGCTTATTTTTATCTGGGATGACTTCGGCTTTGATAAGAGAAGCGTTTCCAATAAAGGAGGTATGATTTAAAATTTAACAAGATCAATGCACTGCGCTGTGGAAACTGCATTTTTTGGAGACAATGTAAACGGGAAAAATTTAATTTATTCTTTTGCAATTTCTTCAGTTATCGAGAATAAACATTTGCTTACAAATTCACAGCATGTTTGCACATATCCAAACACAGCAAATGTCAAAAGTTTCACTGCCAACTTTGTTTCTCGATACACATACTTTCTTCTGTTTTTTCCCCCCTCAAAAGTAAACACCAAACTATAACATGACGCTAAACGCGATTCGGAACTGGTACATTATTTGCAAATTTTTTGCTCCATTTTTCCAAATCGAAATTTATTATCACGACAAAAATGTAATCTGCTTTCTAAACAAGGTCTGAATGAACCAAAGTTAAGAAGAACAAAATCCTCTTTTATGTACCGGTGGAGGGTTTTAAACCTTGTTGTTTTTCTTTTTACCTTCGGTAAATAGTTTCATTCTGCGAAACTGGAGAATTCCTTTTAGCCTCCGGGTACAAAAAGTAATAACTTATTTCCCGGGATTTATTTGCTCGACTCCATAATTTTTTCCCCTGTAAACTTTACTTTCTGGAGGAACATCGCTAATTTGGAATTGAATTTGAATTATAAGTGGATTACACTTTAAGATTATTAAATTAAAATAATCCTTTAGCTTTTTGAAATGCTCGTTAACGTAATTGAACTTGCTAATTCTAGCATTCTCTCATCTGCCAGATTTTGGACGGCAAAAAATAATTACCAATTATCCGGTGCGTCGCAAAGTTTACTCAGAATGGGAATTCAAATAAAAGATTGCAGTCAAAAATCTTAGAGAATAAAAATATTTTTAAAGCGATACATCAGGAAACGCGACTTTACGTTTTTTTCCCCTCACTTCACTGCTCCCGTATTATTGTTTGATAATGTATAAGTCATGCGGGTGCGATAACATTCGCGAGTGATTTAAAACACGCAGGGAATAGATCCTAAAAATCAAGCCATTTTTACACAACCGAAGGCATTACAGTTTTGTCTATAGAATTAAACAATTTTAACTTCCGATAAAAGGCATTACAATGAATACACACGCCGAATTTACGAGCAGGATTTGAAAATAATTAAATCACGGGCATTTTCAGTGTTATCAACTTTTCATAAATAATAAATATATGTTTTAAGATAGAGACGGGAATTGGAGGAATAAAGCTATGTTTGAGAATGCTAAAATAATCCTCTTTTTTTTTTTCTTATGCATGTTCGGATTTTCCTAATGTATATAACTTTTACCTGATTGCTAAGTGTGTTACTCCATGTTAAAATTTATTGCATTAAAGTAAAATATAAGTTCTGCCATTAATAAATTAAAAATTGAAATTTGTAATATTGAAATAGCCTCTACGGAAGTGCTTACAGGATCATTTGTTATTTTAACATGGCATCACTTTTGTTTGCAAGCATATGGAAGCATTTTCTTCAGAGAGATAAAATGCATTAGTTTAAACTCCTATTAATTCTACAAAAAAACATGTTTCAAGAAATAATTCAATAGATTTGACTCTCGATCTAAATTACGAATAAAAGCTTGAAGGATGTTTAAATGCTTCGAGGATGTTAAAATAAAAGTTATTACTGGTAAAAACATCATTTTTTAATGTATGAAAAAATGCATTTCTATGCACACTCTCTAATTAATAAGTTTTGCTCTCGAGCTGTTTTTATTTAGCCGGATGATGGCCGAATAGCTAGGGCGCTGACATTCAGTACTATTAGAGACTGTGGTTTCGAGTCAAATTGATAGAATTCCATTTTCTAATCGTTTGGAATCGACTTTAAGCAGTAGGTCCTAGTCTAATTAACCCTTGTGTAGCAAAAGATAGACGCAGCGGACTCAACCAGCTGAACTGTTTCTATTTATTTCGTTGTATATAAATATAGATAGATAGATACACATATATAGAGAGAGATACATAGGAAGATAAATATAGATATATAAGAAATTATTTAAAGAATTTTTAACTGACACTAGTATAAAATCAATTAGTTCGTTTCTTAGAACATTAAAAAACTGGGACAAAGGACTTACCTCCTCGAGGTAATTTATATGTCTTAATGACTCGCGTTCTGGCATGCCCCAGACCATTTTAGGGCGAAAACTATATTATCTTACACTACAGGCTACGCAATGAATATTATGTATTAGAGATCTTTCAATCATCTTGCAATAAATGAAAATTTCGGTGGGAAAGTTGCATTCTTTAGAACTAACTACGGCTATAAAATGACTTTATTAATAAGATGAAGACTATATAGATATATTTTTTGCTAGGAGACGGGCTGGTTTAATGTCGTGGTTAGCCACATCCAGGCTTCATTCCAATACTGAGAGCTGTGGTTCTCAACCTCGAACCCCCTCCTGGGGAGGGGGGAGGGTTGGCAAAAAATATGTAAAGATCGTATTATACTAGGGTTATTTACTCTACACACACACACACACACATATTTATATATATATATATATATGTGTGTAAGTAATATATTAAATATTATGCCCTCCATTCTAGTATTTAAATTCCCTTTCCTAAATCCAATCCCGAGTAATATTAATTTATCGCTTTAAAACCCTTAGCCACAGAACTTCCCATGAATCACATGCCTTTGCATTTCTACATGTGTATATGTCCCAATTCAGGAATGGGTTAGCATCGCGAGCCCCTAAATCTGCTGACCCTACAAATAATAGTCACATGAGGTGATTCCCCCCCCCCCTCGCGTTTAATGTTGAAAGGTATATATTATTCCGAGCCCTCCTTCTGGAATGAACGGATGTATTTAGTCGCTCTAATAAACGATTCGGCCCGACTGCTTCCAAATTTAATTTTTATTCCTTTCAGGCTGAGTCTAGCCCCAGGCATGTACATATGAGATAGTTGTCCCTTTCTGTTTATAATTTAAGGACGTGATGTAATGGGTATATTACTTACACACACACACACACACACACAATATATATATATATATATATATATATATATATATATATATATATATATATATATATATATATATATGCCTCAAGTAAGAAGATCATCCAAAGAAGAGGCATAGACTCAGAGGTTGGGAACCCCTGACTTAGAGGAAATCCGAGTGAAAGAAGCTTAGAAATAAGATTTCATGTATTTGACGCAGAATATCTGATTTATATGTCGATATAAAATTTATGAAATGTATTCAGTTGTGTCTTGAATGCTTGGGGGGGGGGGGGTTATAAATCGTTAGTAACAATCTTGCATGTCTGTATCTATTTATTCATTCCATTTTTATTTTTATTTTATTTTTCACTTTTCTACACGAGAAAAGAGTTGTGTCATTCATGTTTGTTATTGAAGTTTGACTAAGTCCATCCTAGTTAGAATTCCTCATTATTGTGCGCTTGATTGAAAAACATCTCTTATCTATCACTGTAACCACCGTTTTTATCGGTAATATTTATCATCATGTTTAGTGACATATGGCAAAAGTTTTTGATCAAGTTTAAGTCTTTTCACTATATTTTGCAAGTTTTAAAGCATCCGCCAAACATATATCAATCACACCTTTCAGTTTAGAAAATTCTGTTGACTCGGCTAACTACAGAAACATATATCGTTTAGCTTTTATTGCACGACAGTTGTTTTGATTACCTCCTGTGGGATATATGTATATTGCTTTACATTAATTGATTTTCTTGAAAAGAGGTTGGGAAATCTTTTATTAATAAACAATATCGATCAAATGTCGAGTTCTAATGACTCTATACCGTAATACGAAAGTTAAATTGCTTCATCATCATAACGTATTCGATGAATTGATTTTTTTCTCGGAGGAAGGCTGCGTGATATCAGCTGCTATCCAAGGATATAATTTACTGCTTTTAATCTTTATTCTATTTACTTTCTAGAAAATATGTATTTATACTTTTCATCTTTTGAGTTATTTTATCCCACCTCTGAAGCACATGTCGTGTGTACATAAAAAAAAAAAAAAAATCACTATTTAAATGGACCACTCTGAAGCCTGATTTTTATGTTCACAAAAATTATGTATTTTCTTCATTTTTTTTATTTTAGGGTGTGCAGGGGGGCGGGGGGGGGGGTACCCCTACAGTGGCCATAACTGTAACCGTACAGAAACTCCATTCCTTTTTGTTGCATGCGAGTCGTTACATTTCCTACACCCTTCAATTAACCGAACCGTTCTTTAAATCACTGCTTAGTACAAGAAAAGTTTTGCTCTATTATTTTCCTACTCCGTTCTAATATATATCTATATACAAATGCCTCATGCATATCTATCGATCTGCGGTAACATTTACGATCTTTCCGTACCGATCAATGACTGTTTGCAGAAATGTATGGAGAAAGGGGGGAAAAAATCTCTCTAGGGGCGGTGGGGCGGGCGGAAATCTGTCCTGAGGGGCAGGGGGTGGGGCCGCCGCTTTGTCGGACGTTTCCATGAGTACTTGTCACGCCATCTAGCGTGACATGTCGTCGTCAAGGAGAACTTTTCGGGTGGTTGTAAAATGTTTTACTTATCATTAGTGAATATACCTGATATTTCGAGGGTGAAAATTGGTTATCTTTTGTATGGAGAATGTGTGAGGTTGATAAATGCGTTTTGTTACACAAACAGAGTTGTTTGCTAATGTTTTATTTGGACTTTCATCATGATGAAAAAGCCCTAATGACAGTTTGTTGACATGGTCTAAATTTTATGTACTGTATACTTATAAAAACATATAAAATGTTATTTTATTTGTTGCAAATCTTGCCTCTAGCAGTACTTTATGACGAGGTTCAACGCGCCATAAAGAAATAGGGTCGAGTAGTTCAACGAACACGAAGTTGAGGAGCTTGCAATCATTATGTAACAGCAACTATAACATATTTGTTTTTTTTCTATTTTTACATATATCCTAGAAACCCGTAATTTCTTTCCAAATAATATCGTTTCGAATTCAGCGACTCGCCTCAATTATTGTTTTATTGGATTTTAGAATTTTTTACTAACATATGTTGATATAGCTACACTAACTATATCAACTTTACTAACATATATGTTGGTAATATTAAGCACAATGGAATCCAAAGTTACAAAAATTTTCTAGTCACATGCGACAAATATTTGCCATTCCAAACTTCAAAAACTACCATTAGTTCTAATTGGGTAGCGTAGAAAAAGTTACCTGTTTGTAAAGAAGCCGCCATATAATTGAAAAAGACGAAAATCACACTCATCTGTCGTAGTTCAAAAAACAAAGCTAATAGTGGGGGATTTTGATAATAAAAATTTCTATTGTTAGGCTCAAAATGCAGCATCTTCACTGGTAGGAAAAATATATAAAATAAAACTTTTATGATCCCTTATATTAAGACACTTGTATTGAGATCACTTATATTAAGATCACTTGTAAAACAAAGCTTTAAGACATCTTTATAGGTAGTATGATATTCCGAAAAGATTTAAGATTTAAATGTCACGAAAGTCTGGAGCCATTTAAGATTTAAATGGCTCCAGACCAGAGTTGTTTTTTTTTTTTTTGGGGGGGGGGGGGGCAGCGTCAGGAGGACAACGTTTTATTTTTTTTTTGGGGGGGGGGAATATATATATATATATATATATATATATATATATATAAGAAATAAACATCGTCTCATTTTAAATTTAAACTCATTTAGTATTAGGTCTACGATTATATAATTTTAGGCTTTAAAAAAAAAAATACGCCGTGCTTTTTTGGGAGGGGCAATTGCCCCTATTGCCCCCCCCCCCCCTAGAGCCGCCAATGTCACGAACTGAAATCCCAAACGCATTTTTGATCCTGCTGCTCTTTTTGTATTAGTATCGTCTGTACATCAAGAACCATAGGCAAAGACAGACCAGTTTTTGAGACTTACTTAAAATCACTTTATAAGGAAAAAATTGCCATATCTTTTAACTGCCTAGGCCACTCACAAATCACTTTACTTGATCAAAGGATACTTAATAATTATAGAATGATATAGAAATATTTTATAATATTATATAACTAATACTTAAAGTAAACTTTTAACAATGCAAAAAATCAAAGTAGGGGTATGACCGAAAGAAATAATTATCTACCGGGGGTTTTTCGATTCTTTTCTTATGCTTTACTTTTTGTTTCGAATAGGTAAAAGATTGCGACAAAAATTTTGTGACTGAAAATCTGTTAATAAAATTAGTAAACTTGACTGGTGCATATCCAGTAAACCTACGACATTTCAGAAGATATTTATGCAAATTCCAAACTGAAACGTACCATTTCCTCCAAAACATAAGGGAGATAATTAAATTAATGTACATTAAAACTACATTATTCCTGCAATCTGTGCCCAATTAATTTATAAGTTTTTATTTTGCGTTTATGGAGATTTGAAGAATGAGCCTGTTATCATCTCATCAAAACAGAACTCTACGTAAAGTAAATTTTAATAAGTCTGCCATTCTCAAACCAATTTAAAAAAAGAAGAAAAAAATTACTTCAATTTAAATTCCCTCTATATTTAGCATTATATGCAGGCAGATTTTTCTTACGTTTATCGCTGGAGCAGAACAAACTGTTCCTTCTTCTGAAGACTTGGATTTAAATTTCAAGAGAAGTGTCGCGCCGTAACGCATCGTTAAATCAAAACTGCATTTATATTTGGAAATCCGGGCAGAATATTTGCTCGAATGAATCCGGGCACGGCATCTATTGTGCCCGCTCTGATAAATAAACACGAGCATACACTTTAAGGAGCATCTATTGTATTCGAGCGACCACTTCACGTAAAAACCGCACAGTGGGTACCGATTTTGCGTTTTCTGCACTATTAAAATCCAAAAGAGGCGTTCCTCTGGTACAACCGTGCACGTTAACCCCGTTCAGATAACAATGCGACGCACCGAGTGTGAAGCCAGTTTGAGAGTAGAGTAACGGTAGATTTTCTTCGCAGAGGATACAATAAAGGGTATTTTCTGTTATAAAGCAACTATCCTTTGAATTTGTATGGGAAAGGCAAGGTACACTGCTCGGCCGCTGTAATCTTTGAGATAAGAACAATATTTGTTCACATATTCAGTGCAGTTACACACGCGTTTATTGTTTAAGTGCAACAGTGACGTAGAATGAGATGGAAAAAATACAGTGTAATTGATCTGTAAAGCAAAAAGCTACCAATTATGTTAATGTATCGGTGTTACATTTCGAGTAAACACCTTTGATTCTTCGCTGTTGCTGTTTAAAAGTATCGTTCATGGCCTGCTGACCAGCCAATGATTACAAACTTTTCCATTTTACGCTTTTGTCTTATATGAGCTTATTATCTTATAAAATTATTTATATTCTTATTTAAAATGTGTGTGGCTTAAATTTATTTAAAAAGGGATACATCTTTAATTAAGGCAAATATTTAGTAAATTTTAAATCACTGACATCATCACTGTCTCTTAGCTTTTTCCAGGCTTATACTCCATACTTGTCTGCGCTTTAACGTCTCTTTATCTTTTTTAATCTTATTTCTTAATTATTATTAAGTTGAGGGGAATGATTACGTACCTCACCTCCTGCTAGAATCAGTTCATAATAAGGAACCCGTTAATAATGCAAAAATAGTTCTTACTCATCCTTATCTTCGAAGAAGTATTTTGTATTAGGCAAGGCTTAAAAATCCTCATGATCATGGGCATTTGTTAATTGAATCTTGCTTATTTGTTTTTTTCTGTTTTTTGAGCTTTTGTTTTAAATGAAACTGTACCTTTAAATATCTTAACGAGATCTTCAATTGATTTGAAAATTTTTAAGCACATTATAATGCTTATAATTAATAATTCTCATTAGTTATCTAGTGTCCGACCATCTCCATTTGCCAGGTAGTTATTTGTCAAACCAGAGGAGTGTCCGATCAAAAACTGTTAAGGTTTAAAGCCCCTACGAGAGGGGTCGGCAACGCGGTGCCCGTGAAACAATTTTAAAGTGCCCGCTGTTCAAATATCTAAATTTTAGATATTTGAGTTTAGATATTTGATTGAGAAAGATCAGTAAAAGAAAGGTACTTGAGCGACTTTTAAAATTATTACCACTGTTGAAAGAAATCTGTTTAGAATTAGAGCAAAAACCTTGGTTAATTGAGCTAGGCTTTCTAACTGATTTAACTGTAAAATGCTAGGAACTAAATATAAAACTACAGGGTAGACATCATCATATTGCTTCTATGATAAGTGCGATAAATGCATTAAAAGCTAAATTGGCGCTCTTAAAATCGCATATGGAGAAATATAATTTATCACATTTCCCAAATTTAAAAATGGTGATAGAAAATTACTACTATGGAAATGCTACTACCTATCAGTTTGCAAAACATTTTTATTCCTTATTGGAAGAATTTAATACCAGATTTGAAGAATTATGCGAATTGGAGGCATTCTTGACGTTTTGTATTAATCCTTTCTCTCATACAGAGGACGATATGACTCATAAAATTGCAAAATATTATGATATTTCCAATACGGAGGACTGGAAATTGTAAACATAGGAAGTGGCATTCAATCAAAATTGCATCTTAACGAAGAAAAATTCTGGAATTTAGTGATTGGAAATACTTTCCCATTGTTGGGAAAATGTGCTCTGAAATTGAACTCTCTTTGCGCGTCGACAAATACTTATGAATCATTGGTTTCCGATATGAAATACTTAAAATCAAAGTACCGATCAAGTCTCACTGACACTCATTTGGACCATTGCCTGAGAAACGGGAATTCGACTAAGTGCCACATAACAACGAGTTGGCCGCAGATTTGAAAAGTCAAATATTGCATTAATTATCAATTTTAATATTGTTTTGTTTAAATTAAAATTTGAATTTATGAATTAAAAATTTATGTCGCATTAATATTTCCTGTTTAAATATTAATCACCACCACCCTCCTCCCCCTCTTCCTCCAGCGGTGCCTCCGAACTCCTGCATTTCTGAAATATGCCCTCATAGTAAAAAAGGTGGCCGACACCCGCCCTACGATGTCTTTGGTTCCAACAATGCTTGACTGTACTAAGCACAACAGTTTTAAAGCTGTTAAGTTCGCAGATATGTTTAGCAAAAGAAATTTATGAAACTCTTAAAACAACTTTACTAATTTGGAAAAATAGCTTTTTTTTTCTTTTTTTTTTGCGAAAAAATTTCTTCAAAAAGTTTATTTAATTTTTTTTATCTTTAAAATGGAACTAAAGTTTCCAGTTTAGTAAAAAAAAAGGGGGGGGGGCTGCCCAAGAAATAATTTTCATTTTTTTTTTTTCAATTCCAAAAATTTTAATGGTTCCTTTTATTCAGATTATGAATATCTTAAATACGCTTCGACGAAACGGGTAACTTAAAAAACATCACTCTAAATAACGAAAGAGTTTCTCTTGGATTTTCAAAGAGTTAAAACAGTCTGCTTCGTCACGAGACGTGAATCAATGAGTAATAATGCGATGCTATTCGAAAACTCCTCAGTGTACCGGGAAAGCGTTTCATGGCCTGAGGCGTCGCGATTCGACTCCCAGCCTGGGAAAAGATCCTTATCTATCTCCTAGATCTTATGTTAGCACCTTATTTCGACCCCATCCGAGCCCTAAAGCACAGCCTGAGAAATCTTAACCTACCTGTTTCGTTGTTCTTGGCTATTTCCATTAACAAATGTATTCAAACTTGGCATATCCTAAAGGAGAAACACCAAAAACAAAAGGTAAAAATAAAGAACACTGATGGACGAAAATACTAGAAACAAGGGGAAAAAGCATGAGAAACGGAGAGGCATTGTTGAGAAAAATAAAGAAATAAAAGTAATATTAATGCTCAATAGATTACCAGGCTGAGGGATTATATGGAGTAGAACTGCTGTCATCACGTATTAATGACTCCCCTCATATTGAATGCATACCTGTTTTTGTAAATATAAATGTGTAGGTATTTGTCAAACTACGCCTAATATCACAGAAAGAAAATCATGAGGGGGAAAACAAAGCAAGAAATACAACCATAATTGTTCAAATAAATTTTATCCGCTCTCCAGAAGCGGGATGAGAGGGGAGCCGTTGTCGATAGAAAGTTGTAATTGCATCCTTCTAAATGATTTATGTAACTAAACCTCTTAATAACATAGAAGGAACAATGGAATTTTATCCAATCGGGCTGAAATAATATCCAGCGAGCAAATCAGTGGTAAAAATACGGAGAAAAATCTTTGTCCATGGTTTGTTGATAAATGGGACTGGTGTTTGAGTGTGATAAGTTGGATGTTGTCTGACGTCTAATCTAACCTTAAATAATATACTTGAAAGAAATTGGATCCGTTAGGAGTATTGCGTATGTACAAACATAGCTATAATGTGCATTTTATATATTTATTTGTGAAAATATGTACGTAAAGGAAGAAAGTGATGCATATTGGATTGCATAGAGCATACCTCATGTTTCATATATCACAGTTTCATAAGTCTGTATGTAGAGTAATACGGTGAGTCTTTCAGAAGTGTATTATATACATACAGGTATTTGTGTATGTATGTGTGTGTATATATATATACCTGTATATATATATATGTATATATATATATGTGTGTATATATATATATGTATATGTATATATATATATATGTATATGTATATATATATGTATATGTATATATATATATATATATATATGTATATGTATATATATATATATATACATATATATACATATACATATATATATATATATATATATATATATTCTTTTTGGGGGATTTATAATAACATTACACCAAAATGTCTTAATTTGTCTGAACAATTAATGGATTAAGTCTTTTATTATAACTTTTACAGCTGTAAAGGTAATATATTTAGAATCATCCTCTTCAACGGGTGATCATGCAGATGTCGAGTTTGAGAAGAAGCATGAGAAAAGTTTGCACGATTTTATGATAACTACCGTATTTTTCGTTCCATAAGACGCACCTTTTTATATAAAAAAATCGACTTAAAATTGGGGTGCTTCTTACGGTCCTAAGGTAACATTAAAATAAATTGAATATTTTATTACTTATATTATATATATGTAATATCTTAAATATTATGCCCTCCATTCTAGCATTTTAAATTCCCTTTCCTAAGTCCAATCCCCAATAATATTAATTTATCGCTTTTAAACCCTTAGTCATAGAACCTCCCATGAATCGCATGCCTTTGCATTTTTACACGTGTATATGTCCGAATTCAGGGTTGATTTACCTTCGTGAGCCCCTAAATCTGCTGACCCTACAAATACCAGTCACATGTCTACCTCGCCCTCTCGCGTTTAACGTTAAAAGGTGATGTTATTCAGAGCCGCTGTTCTGGAACGGATGTATTTTCGCGCTAATAAACAATGTACTAAGAAGTTTGGCCCGAATGAATTTTTTATCTAATTTTTTTTCCTTTTTCCCTTTCATTTCGAGTTTAGCTCCAGCTACGTAAATATGAGCTAGTTTTCCCTTTTAGGTTATAATTTAAGGACATGATGTAATGGGGATATTACACACACACACACACACACACACACATATATATATATATATATATATATATATATATATATATATATATATATATATATAATTTTTAAATATACAGGGGAATGTCGATCTATCCTTTGTTTTTCAAGGGACCGACCGACCTGAACGATAAATGCAGGAAAATGATAGATGCGGAAACATAACAAAGAAATGTGATCGTCGGGATTGATGACATAAACGACACATGCGGGAAAACGATGATTCGGGGAACGATCGATCGAGATTCCACTGTATTATTTATTACATTTATTATATATATGTTTTATCTTTATTAAGTAAGAAATTGAAAATATCTTTATGTACTCAACAAAATACAAAAAAAAAAATTCTTTTCTAAAAGTCCCATAAATTTGAGGGAATTTTTTTGTTTATTTTTCATTTAAAGTCTGACTTTAACGTTTCAGAAACATCTAGGTCCATGGCAATCACTTTGACTCCGGAGCGCTTTTTTAATCAATGATAGCTTCTGACCTGGACAAATTTTGAATTCAAAAGCAAAAATAAATTGTTGGTTGTACTGCTTTATGAAATTATGTTGCTATGGTGCCAACATCAGGAAATAAAAAAAACTATAATGATGAATCACTTTATTACTTGAAGCACCCTATTAATCAAAAAGATATACATCTTAAAAGTCACAGTTAAAAAAAGAGGGGATTTTTTTAAAAGATAAAGTTTATTAAAGTAACTTAACATCTTATAAACTTACGTAATCAACATAGCTAAATTACGCATTTTAGAGTTTAGATATATGAAAAAAATATGAACCACTTTTATATAAATACCGTTAAAAAAAACCTTTATATATATATATATATATATATATATATAATGTGGTTTCAACTATTTTGCACAATAATTTAGTATAAAAAAATTCTGTCTATTTAAACATAAAAATTTCTTTAGAGGGAGAATTTTTTGTAAAAATCTCAAAATTTAATGTAGTAGTTTTGGGAATATGGAAAAAATATAAACCACTTTTATATAAATACCGTTAAAAAACCTTTATATATATATATATATATATATATATATATATATATATATATATATATATATATATATATATAAAATATATATGATGTGGTTTAAAATATTTTTACACAATATTTTAGAGTAAAAAAATTATTTCTATTAAACATAAAAATTTCTTTAGAGGGAGAATTTTTAGTAAAAATCTCAAAATTTAATGTAGTAGTTTTGGGATTTAGAACTTAAATTCGTGTCGTCCCCCCCCCCCTTAAAAAAATCATGTATGGGAAATAAATGGTTCTGTTATTTCGTTATAAAGGACATAAATTACATAAAACCACAGTTAAATGTGTGGTGATTTATACATAAATATGCAATGGGATTATTGAAAATCTAGGATTTGAATAATTCGAATATCGAGAAATTATTAAATAGTTAAATGGATTTTACATGTAAAACGTTTTAAGATTTTCGATATTTTTCGAATGTCTGTGTGTATGATGTGTCATATCGAGGCGCGTAACGCAACGTACTCCGCATTCACGCTGGCTGCCGTGTTAAGTGCAGAAGAAAGCAAAATAAGAAAGGAACACCACCGCAAAAGATAAATTACATCTCCCTTGATTGATTCTTTCTCTTAAGTTGCGAAAGGGGGAGGCTGCTATCGATAAGCGGCCGTAATTCTCTCAACGGAAAGATTTATTTTCTGCCCTCGCCCCTCTTAATAACAGGGGAGAATAAGAATAAACGAGAGTTTCGTTAACCTAAATTTATATCGCATGCATGGCTGTAAGGAGATATAAAAAGGGATACTTACCCTCTCATATTGTTTCATAGAGGTTTCTATGATACTTGATTGGATTTGGAATTCTCGGGAATAAATTAATTAATCCCTTTTTCCTCCCTTTTTGCCATTTCGTTGGGGAATATTGTATCTTCATTTCTTGATTTTTCTTTTCGTTTTCATTTGAATGTTTTGGGAAATCATCTTTTCGGGAAAAAAAAATTGTTTTCATCAGATGATTTTATATTCGTAACGCATCGATTTTAACTTTTAATGACTTGAAAGTACTTAGAGGCTCGTTTTTTGGCTTGGATGTATCATATGTTACATCGGCTTGGATGTATCGTATAAGTTACATCGGCTTGGATGTATCATATGTTACATCGGCTTGGATGTATCATATGTTACATCGGCTTGGATGTATCATAAAAGTTTTATCGGCTTGGATGTATCATGTAAGTTACATCTGCTTGGATGTATCATATAATAACTTAACTGTAGTTCTGAAATTACCGTATTTTTTTGGACCTTAGGATGCACTTTTTTACTTTAAAAAAAATTGTCGCTTCTTGGGGCAGCTCCGTCAAAATTAAGGTTGCAACTAGCTAAGACTGACTCCGACCTTTGTGGTGCTATTTAAAAACCGGAGCAGCACACTTCAGCCCGTAGCCTATATGGACCTGGTCTTGAACTTCCAGCCAGAGGGCATAGAAACAACAACAACTTTAAAAAATCGACTTAAAATTGGGGTGAGTCTTATGGTCCGAAAGCAACATGAAAATGAAATTAATATTATATATATATATATATATATATATATATATATATATATATATATATATATATATTTATTTATTTATTTATTTATTTATTTATTTATTATATATATTTATCCTTATTAAGTAAGAAATTGAAAGTATCTTTTCATACCTAACGAAATACAAAATATTCTTTTCTAAAAATCCTCCCATAAATTTGAGGTACGTCTTATCGTCCAAAAAATACGTTAGTTCATAATTCAAGTGAAAGCGTTAAAATAAAAACTGGACCTCGAAAATCATTAGACAGTATACTCATATTTGCATGACATAACACGATGGTTTTACATAAATAAGACACAGTTAATTTTTTTTAAATCTTAATTTCAAAGTAAACTCTGAGACCCATTCAAGGCCAGTTGTATTTTACTTGAAGAAAAATTGGTAAAACTGTCATTTTGGCATGTTTAAATAGTAGCTCCTTGTTTGTATGTTAAACATCACTCCCTAATCGGAACTTTACACTAGGCATATGTGAGTCCTACACAAAAGTTGGATAGACGAAGTGTTTGTGCAGGTATGTGTGTAATTATAAGTAAACACATACAGATAGATAGTTATCTCTCTCTCATATATATATATATATATATATATATATATATATATATATATATATATATATATATATATACAGTGGAATCTCGATCTATCGTTTTCGGATCCATCGTTTTTCCGTATGTGTCGCTCATTTTATCCAGTCCCAATGATCATATTGCTTTGTTATGTGTCCGCATCTATCGTTTTCCCGCATTTATCGTTCATTTCAGTCGGTCCCTTGAAAAACGATAGATCGAGATTCCACTGTATATATATAGTCACTTCTAAGTAACAAGAGGCCCCTTGTTAAACATTTCCTAAACTCTCTGAAGTTTTTGTGTTAATTTTTTAAAACCTATTCGCGTGCAGTCTCAGCTTTTTTACTCGAAGACCATTATTTTATCAAGGATTTTTCACCTGCGATGGCCGCTTGTTTTAATTTTAAAATGTTTATGAATAATTTTTATTCTTGGAATTACGGAAGGAGTTGCATCGTAAGTTTTATGTTTATAACCTGAATTTTTCGGATAGATTGAGTGCTTTAAACCTAAGTGTAAAAGGACATAAAATAATGGCACCTCAGTGTTATAGAAAACTTCAGAAACAACAATGTGCAAGAAGTATTTCCGTATGTGAAATAGTATTACATATGGCATAATGGAGAGTAAAGTAAGTGATATTTGTACATTTTACGTATCAAATATAGTTAGCCCTTATATAACAAAATAGCATATTTTTCAAATATATATCTTGTATTAAATTAGCAAGACTTGAGTGCCTAATAATTTTTCTAAATCATAATATAAGCACATACACACTTATGTGTTGTATTGCGTGTGTATATATATATATATATATATATATATATATATATATATATATATATATATATATATATATGTATGTATGTATGTATATATATATATATATATGTATGTATGTATGTGTATATATATATATATATATATATATATATATATATATATATATATATATATATATATATATATATATATATATAATGTGTGTGTATATTCATATGTTAAGACAGAAAAAGAAAAAATATTTCTGTTTATATGCGTACATCCCATTGTAAAGCATTGATTATAAGGAGTATCTGACTTTTCCTGTGGTGAATTTAATTTGCATTACCGTCTGTAATTACCGTGTAGAAGTAATTACAAACATCTAGAATAGCCTTAACTGAAGACCATATTGACTTAATTACTTAATTGCATAAGTGAAGTCACCAGCAGAGGGGGGTAGCAAATTAACAATAGAGAATGAAAAATTCAACCGTGCCAAGGACTTGACATTTTTTAACCTCTTTCAATGAGAAACCGAACGGGTTCTGTGCACTTTTGAATAATTAACTGAATAAAAACATTAATGGATCCATAGTGACTCTTTCTCTATCAAAAAATATTCTTTTGTTAAAATAATTTAGTGTTTAGCATCCCTGTTTCATCCACACAAAACGTGAAATTTGCATAAATTTTATTTGTTATAGAACCTTAATGAAGCAACGAAAGCATTTCAGCATTGCTACTTAGGAAAGGATAATCAAAGGTTATTCCATTCAGTTCTGCATAGACTTTTAGATAGATTGAATGTGATAGTTTGAAAATGAAGTGAAGTAAATGTATATTTTTTATTATTCAAAACTGATTATAAATGCGCTTTTAGGTTTCAGTTGAGGAGAATATTCGAAACTGTTATTTGATTTCTAGTAAAAAAAAAAGTAATTATGAAGAGAAATTTAAAATGATCTACACGAAAACTGGCATTGAATCTATGATATACACCAGAAGAAATTCAACGACCTAAAATGATCTATACGAAAACTGGCATTGAATCCATGATATACACCAGAAGAAATTCAACGACCTAACTGCATTGTTTTTTTCTCTTCTATTATCTCCTTTTCCCTCAATTTTATCGATAGAATGTTGAACTTTTTGCTAATGTATAAGCAAAAATTTTAAGAACGGGAGATTTATGAAGATGTTTCAGACTACATCTACCATTTGTTCTGACGGAATGAGGTGGCATTAAAGACATTTGAAGGGTCGTTGAAAGATACATTTTACAAGTATACTTAATGATAAATGGAAGGGGAAATGATCTTGGTTTTACTGCTTGCCTCTATTTGAACAAAAGGTTTAATGACGAGATATTTCTGAAATTGCTTATGATTAAATGTATCAACTAACGATATAGAGTAATCATAGAATCATTTAAAATTATAATCACTGAAAGCTAATCTGTGACTTTGATGGTACTCGGGTGAGTATTACTGGCACAGGAAATGATTCTTAATTTTATCATTAGAATGTTAAACTGTTTGCCGCCTGCATGGTGTAGTGGTTAGCGCTCTGAGCTGCTAAGCAGTGGGCTTGGGTTCAAATCCTGAATAAGGCTTGGTTGTTTCAGTGTCGTCCCCTTTATAGGGAGCAATGCTGGCTCACCTATAGGGTGCTCCCATAATAAAGTAGCCAGTAAAATAGCGGTGAATAACAAAAGGTAAATGTCTAACGACAAGAACCACCGCATTAGACCACTTTAAAAAAAAAGACCCCCGCATTAAAAAAGAAAAATAAAGTTAAGCTGTTTACTATTATTTAAACACAAAATTTATGGTTATGAGATTTCTTAAATTGTCTAAGACTATATTTTATAGCTGTATCTTCAGATCTCATAGTCATTATAAACCATAAAAAGACATTATACGTTATTTTGTGATTTTGAAGATTCTTAGTAATGTTTTAGGTGAAAATTTCCCATAAATATTCCTTAAATTCATATACGCAAATATAATTTCATCTTGAATTATATCATTACGATTTTGTGTCCTGATAGACGTATTTTACGGGTCTGTTTATTTAACTTGACCTGTCTGTTTCTTGCTGATGTTTTAAAAGTTTGGTTGTAACCAAAGCAATTTTCCGTGACGTTAAATAACACATGCTAAATTAGTCATCTCTCCAAACATTATAACTGAACCACCTCAATTCATTATTTGTCTAAATGAAGATTACCATATGTAATTATATTCTTCTATAATTAAATGTTAAACAATGCTTTTAAATTTCTAACCACACAAATGGTTTCACTCTTCGCCCATGTTATTTTACATATGCGGGTTACATATGAAATTCATACATTCTTCATTAGAAATAAAAGAGGCATTATGAATTCTTCTATCTAATCTAGATTAATATTATTACCACAACAGGAGCCTCTTTAGGAGACTAAATAAATATCATTTAAAGAGGGTATAAATTCTAAAATGCCTCAGTAGAAATATGTTCACAAAATAACAATAATAAAAATTACAAAATAATGGATAAATAATATTTTATCCAACCGATGCTCTAAGACAAGAGCAAAACCTAATTCTAATCTAAGATTTATTGTCCGCTTTCCCTCTCCTTAATAAAGCACTGAAAGATTTTGGCCGTCAAAATTTTATTTATGGTTTCAATACAATGGAAATAGTAAATGGATGCGTTAACATGTAATGAAACCTAAAGCTCCTTCTCTGTAATCGATGTTGCGGGGTAAATAAAAATAACAGAAAGTATCAAAGCTAAATTTATTGCTTTTTCATTTTAATGACGATTGAAGATGCTTTCTTGCAGTCAATGTTTCCAAGAACCCGGAGTCTTTTTTAATAGATTTTCTCATATGTAAGATTTATTTTCTGATATAACTTCACTGCAGTGACCGCTACGTTATTTCTGAGCTGCGTGCTCTCTTCTACATGACAAATGTTCGTTACTTCTTGGCGAAAACTGGTTCTTGCGTGTAATAGCTGTAAATACATGTTTGTGTTTATATCTTGAAGGCTTTGCATCCATTTTGCCTACGAAATTTGGTGTAGTGTAACAATTAATTATACATATGTATGTGTGTGTGTGTACATAAGTGCTTATGCACACGAATTTTTTTTTTTTCTTTCTAAATTATATTTTTTTCCACTTTTCGTTTTTTTTTTTGTTAATAGTTTATAAGAAACATTATTTGTAAGTCTAATTTATATATACTACATGAATGCATTTCGTTTTCATTATTTGATACTACAACCATTGTGGATTGTATGCTTCCATATTCTACCGCTGGATCGCGCCACTGTAATTATTGCTGTTAATATTCAAATTCCATTTTTCATCACTAGATGGCATCCCTGGAATCTTTATACTCGTTTATACGCATTTTAAAAGAGGCTTATGTGTCCCTTCACTATTAGATTTTCATTTAGAGAGGGTGAACAGCATTTAACACACTGAATGTCGCACCAATCGCATGAATCTTGCACGTGACAAGCGTGCCAACAGTGATCCGCGTTATCGAGCATTTCCTTCTTTTTTCGAACATAAGGGCAGCGAATGTTCTCTTTCGGGTTTGTACTTGTTAAAATTTGGTAGATTTTATATACGACTTATGCGAACAATTACATTTGACAACAATAATGTAAGTTTTATTCACAGCAGTTTTGTCTCCAGTTTTGTCTATTCCTTTGATGAAAGACAGGGATCTAGATATAACTTCTATAATCTTACTAACTTGGATTTTAACTGATTACAAGTTTTTTTTTCTCTGTACATATTGTTGGCTCCTTGGCGGGATTGTGTTATGTGGCATATTTTGAAGGAATCATTCTGCGCGAAATATTGTCTTTTTAAATGATTCTGGATGGTAAATTTAAGAGTTGTTCAAAGAAAGCAATGGATGGCGCAACAGATTCAGAACAAAAGATGAAAGCCAGGGATCTATCTATAACTTCGTAAATCTGACTTGGATTTTAACTGATTACAAGTTGTTGTTTTTTTTCTGTGAACATATTGTTGGCTCCTTGGCGGGATTCTGTTGTGTGGCATATTTTGAAGGAATCATTCTGCGCGAAATATTGTCTTTTTAAATGATTCTGGATGGTAAATTTAAGAGTTGTTCAAAGAAAGCAATGGATGGCGCAACAGATTCAGAACAAAAGATGAAAGCCAGGGATCTATCTATAACTTCGTAAATCTGACTTGGATTTTAACTGATTACAAGTTGTTGTTTTTTTTCTGTGAACATATTGTTGGCTCCTTGGCGGGATTCTGTTGTGTGGCATATTTTGAAGGAATCATTCTGCGCGAAATATTGTCTTTTTAAATGATTCTGGTTGATAAATTTAAGAGTTCTTCAAAGAAAATAATGGATAGCGTAACAGATTCAGAACAAACGATGAAAGACAGGGATCTATCTATAACTTCGATAATCTGACTAACTTGGATTTTAACTTATTACAAGTTGTTGTTTTTTCTCTGAACATATTGTTGGCTCCTTGGCGGGATTGTGTTGTGTGGCATATTTTGAAGGAATCATTCTGCGCGAAATATTGTCTTTTTAAATGATTCTGGATGGTAAATTTAAGAGTTGTTCAAAGAAAGCAATGGATGGCGCAACAGATTCAGAACAAAAGATGAAAGACAGGGATCTATCTATAACTTCGTAAATCTGACTTGGATTTTAACTGATTACAAGTTGTTGTTTTTTTCTCTGAACATATTGTTGGCTCCTTGGCGGGATTCCGTTGTGTGGCATATTTTGAAGGAATCATTCTGGGCGAAATATTGTCTTTTTAAATGATTCTGGTTGATAAATTTAAGAGTTCTTCAAAGAAAATAATGGATAGCGTAACAGATTCAGAACAAACGATGAAAGACAGGGATCTATCTATAACTTCGATAATCTGACTAACTTGGATTTTAACTTATTACAAGTTGTTTTTTTTTCTCTGAACATATTGTTGGCTCCTTGGCGGGATTGTGTTGTGTGGCATATTTTGAAGGAATCATTCTGCGCGAAATATTGTCTTTTTAAATGATTCTGGATGGTAAATTTAAGAGTTGTTCAAAGAAAACAATGGATAGCGCAAAAAATTCAGAACAAGGTTTGCACATAATTTCAAATCCTAATGCTATTAAACTGTAATTTTCACATTTATTTTTTATTAAATTTTACCTTTAAAACTACCACCTATTTAATCGTGGAATGATTAGAACCATGTGTAAAGATACGAAAGTTTCTTCAGTCTTTACTGGTTTCATCTGTATGATACTGTCAATAAACGAGGAACAACAGTTTAGTATGAGAAAGTTAATAACAAAGCTCCCATGACTCTATAATAAGATATGGAAAACGACAAAAATAAATTTCGTCACCAATAAAAAGGTTAGTCCTTGTTTTGTTAAAGAGCTGCATTTGCCATCTTTTCAATCGGTTATTTTAAAGAGCTGCATTTGCCATCTTTTCAATCGGTTATTTTAAAGAGCTCACAAGCAACAAGAAACCATTCCTCTTCTGCTACTGCAATACACGAAAAATACAAGTATCTTTAGATTTTAGGAATTTTCTCTTTGAGAATGCTCTTTATAAACAATTATTTTAAATGTTCTTGATTTGCTTTAAATTTATGAACTCTGCCATTAAGCTTCTATAATTGCTTTCACAGCTAAACATCAATATTTCTAATAATTTAAATAATCTACAAGATTCTTTAGCGCATGTGTTTTAACTTTAATTTGATTAAAGCAACAGCTAAAAGCGCGTTATATTTTCAATTTAAATATATATAATATAAATACTTAAGTCATTTCAAAATTTGGTCCTTTTGTCGTGAATGAAATCACATTGACATAATTACTAATTTTTTTTTATAATTAGTATGAGTTATTTTTGCTTCAAATCTGCTGTGATTCAAAACAGCTTTTTGGGCTTTTATCTTTTATCAGAAGATGCATCGTCACGTTTTCACAATTACTCATCTACCTTAACTTCGCTCAAAATGTTATCGTGCTGCCATCTAGGGAATATGTTTTAGACTAAAATACTGAGTGTTTGGATTGCTAGAACTACTTGCAAATGTTTGAAAATAAGATTTAAGAAACATTTTAAAGTATGAGTTAATTGAATGATTTACATGTTTAATGAGTTTTAATGTTTCATTAAAGGATTGTAGTTTGGATTTTAAACTACTCGAGTTTTTCTTGAAACTAGTTTTAATGTTCCCTTTTCCAAAGTTCCAATGTTGAGGGAATATGATATAGTAAAATTAAGGTGGTAACATTCTATATAAAAAAAATTATACTTTATATTATGTCAATCAAATACCAGTTTCTTGAAATATCTTTCATGAATGTAGAAATTTCTCATTTCTACTGATAGCTGACAAGTTCAAATTTCAGACCCTCGGTGTTTGTGATTTCTCACATGAAAACTTAAAGCGGTTGATTAACAATAAACTAACCAGTAAATAAATACTGAGATATTCATATGAATCACAACAGAGTTGTGTTTTGAATGCAATGGAACGCTAAATAAAAAATTTCAAAAATATCCGTTTAATATTCAGTGAAAGTCATTGCAATGAAATGTACATACATGCTAAATTGTGTACTTCCTTATTACATTGATTATATATTTATGTTGATTGTATATTTAAGTATTACTTATAATATACTATTCAGAAGTGTTTTCATTCTTTTCTCAGTGCATTCTCAAATGTACCTCATAAAAGTATATACTCGTAGTATCCGACCATGCACTATACTTGAAACACTTCAGATTTCTTAAAGGACACTGTTGATAAAACTTACAAAAAAAGGCGTAAAATATAGTAAAAACCTTATTAAAAAATGTCAATCAAAAAATTTTATATAATTAAAATCGAAAATACTGTACTTGAATATATGAGAAAATTTCACGTTCAGTATTCCCAAAATTATTAAAACAAGCAATATTTCTTAATCAATGCACGATGACTAAAAAAAATCGGAATATCAAAAACATATATATAATTCAGGAAATCGAATTAATTATTACAGAAAATATTAATCTTTAAGACTTTTTATTCATAGAAGGTATGTTTAGAAATTTGCAATTTTTTTTTATTTATTTATTTTCTTTTTTTTTGGGGGGGGGGGGGAAGTAGATTAATCTTTGAACTTATATTTGAACACTAATTAAAATGAGTTAAATATTAGAATTGTAACAAGTAAAGGCTTGTTATTATGGGAGAAGATATTTATGTGCAATGCTTTCGTGTACAGATAAGGAGAAACTTAAAAGTTTATTATTGATATGTGGTTTGAATACTGCCAATATTCGAGTATTCAAACATTATTTTCAAATTGTAGAATATTTTGGCACAACTGTACATTGAAAAGTAGTTGTTTGCGCCTTTTTGAGCAAATTGACCATGTTTTGCGTGTAGTTTCTAAAACATTCTGTGTCCAGAGCTTATAAATGAGAGCAGATGCGAGGACATATAACGAATATAACTTTGAAAAAAAAAAAAAAATCGGGTAGTCTCTTCTAACGAAACTACCGCGGGTTATTAATGTAGAATTACTTACCGTTGCTTACCTCTTTTGTGTATATATATATATATATATATATATATATATATATATATATATGTGTGTGTGTGTGTGTGTGTGTGTGTGTGTTTGTTTTATGTATATGTGTATTTGTATCTATGTACGTATGTATATACGTATATGCATATATATATATGTCAAAATTTTTGCGCATTTTGATACTTTTCTGTTTAACTGTTTACTGCTTCTCCAAGCGATACAGACTGGGTTTGGCGCGCTGCCAAAATTATAACTCGCGAGGTACGGACGGACGGTTTTAGCGTCTGAAATTTTGCTTTCCGGAGGACCGTTATGGACGAATAGTTAAAGGGAGTAAATAATAATAGTTAAAGGGTTAAAAGTAATAGTTAAAGGGAAAAGTAATAGTTAAGGGGTAAGTTAAGTAAAAGTAAGGGTTAAAAGTAATAGTTAAAGGGAAAAAAAAACCTAGCACGTTGAATATATTTGTCACATACGAGAGAAGAAAACTATCATATTGCATGCTTCTCAGATCTGTTATTCAAGAGATTGTATTTCTTATTTTTCAATAGCCAACAGAAAGCCCCATAAATTGATACTGCACAGTATGTTATCCCGGAAAAGTCATTTGGCAGACACGGCAGATTTATTAGTAATAAGTGATTTTAGCCTACATCGATCTCCCGATTAAAATAAATAAATGGTGGTCATAAATAAATGCATAGGTGTGCAAGAAAACCTGAAATCACCGGTGATCCAATAATGTAGACCGTAAAAAAAAAAGAGCTATTTGGAGATTTTAAAAAGACTGTTTAATGTAATTTAAGCAGAGTTTAATTAAAATGCGGAAAACGATTACACAGATAACCTTTCACAAATAGGTACAAATTTTTGCTTTTTTTTTTATGCACTGGAAATTCCCAGTTAATCGGGGTTTCAGAGTATTATCGCTGATGAAAATTTTATTCATACCTAACGATAAATAAAGTAAAGAAAATAAACCATACTACATTAACCAATTGATTAATAAAGTAAAAAGGGGATTTTTATTAAGTAATGGTAAATGAAATAAGTAAATATTATTATTATTAATACATTGATAGGTAAAGGGAACAGATTTGTTTTTACGTAGGATTACGCTCCTCCATAACGGTCCTCCGGAAAGCAAAATTTCAGACGCTAAAACCCTCCGTCGTCGCGAGTTATAATTTTGGCAGCGCGCCAAACCCAGTCTGTATCGCTTGGGCGAGCTGTAAAAAGTTAAACAGAAAAGTACCAAAATGCGTTAAAATTTTGACATACATATATATATATATATATATATATATATACGTACATATATGTAGATACATATATACTTAACACATACATATATATATACATACAAAAGAGGTAAGCAACGATAAGTAATCCTACGTTAATAACCCACGGTAGTTTCGTTAGAAGAAACTACCTGAATTTTTTTAACCTAATTTTGAATGGAGTTATCCAAGAGGTGTGTGCAATAATCTATACATGCCTACCATTTTAGATACTATGTTGAAAGGATAGTACTATGCAGTATAATATGTAGAACTTTAAACTTTCCAACAGTGGTTAAGACTGCTTTGTACTAACCTTTATTGGATTCGCTCACCCCAGTGTTAACCTATGGAGATAATTTGTCCAAATATTTGCCGACTTGGATTCAAAGATTGATTTTCAAAAATTGGGCTCCGTAATAGCGAAGGAAATTTTACACCTCGGGTCTTTTTTCGTTTTTTTTAAAATGTAAATAATATTTTAAAATTTAATTTATTCGGGGAAAATATCTGGTATAGTGTGTTTTAAATGCTCATAAATTCCTTTGGTGGACGAAATTTATAAAATGAATCGTAATAGAGAAAGAAATTTTTTAAATATTTTTCCCTATTCTATTTTTTTTTTTTTTTTTTTTTAAATTCGAAAACCGGCTAAAACCGGTTTTTTGGAAATCTGGAATTTGAAAACCGGTTTTTCAAAAAGTAGGTTTGTGTATAAACCCTAGATTTAAAGATTTTTTTAAAATTGCACTCCGTAATAGAGAAAGAAATTTTACATCTTGGGACATTTTTCATTTTAAAAAATGAAAATAATATTTTAAAATTTAAATTATTCTGCGAAAAAAATATGGTATATTGGAATTGTATAGTGGACTTGTATAGTGGAACTGGTATAGTGGAATCTGGTATAGTGGTCCTCTAAATTCCTTTGGTGGACGAAATTCGTGAATTGAATCCTGTTGCAAGGTGCAGAAAAGTCCAGGCTATCTGAAAATGTCATTTTTATTGGATTATCAGCATTTATGTAGCTGTCAATAGTAGACACATTTTCACGATAGATTAACATTGAGGTGGGCGAATCCAATAGGGTAAGTACATTAAGGCTGCTGTGTACTAACCCTATTGGATTCGCTCACCTCATTGTTAACATATGGAGAAAATGTGTCTACTATTGACAGCTACATAAATGCTGATAATCCAATAAAAATGACATTTTCAGATAGCCTTAATGTACTTACCCTATTGGCTACTATGTACTAACCCTATTGGATTCGCCCACCTCAATGTTAATATATGGTGAAAATGTGTCAACTATTGACAGCTACATAAATGCTGATAATCCAATAAAAATGGCATTTTCGGATAGCCTGAACTTTTCTGCACCTTGCAACAGGATTCAATTCACGAATTTCGTCCACCAAAGGAATTTAGAGGACCACTATACCAGATTCCACTATACCAGTTCCACTATACCAGTCCACTATACAATTCCAATATACCATATTTTTTTCGCAGAATAATTTAAATTTTAAAATATTATTTGCATTTTTTAAAATGAAAAATGTCCCAAGGTGTAAAATTTTTTTCTCGATTACGGAGTACAATTTAAAAAAAAATCTTTAAATCTAGGGTTTATACATAAACCTACTTTTTGAAAAACCGGTTTTCGAATTCCAGATTTCCAAAAAACCGGTTTTAGCCGGTTTTCGAATTTTTGTAAAAAAAAAAAATTGAATAGGGAAAAATATTTTATTCAATTTATATACAATAACAAAAAACGAAATCAATATCAAAGTCAAAATATAAAAAATAATTAAGGATTACACATTACTTACACAAAATAACGAAAACTCAAACAAAAATTTCAAATTTCAAATAATATTTATATTTGTTTCACTAATTTTAATTTCTCCTAAGAAAATAGGATTTTAAAAAACATAAAATATCCACTGAACTTTTTATTTTACATTAATTTTTGAGAGAAGAAATTTATATAATAAAATTAAAGTTTTAAAATATAAAATATAAAATACAAACATAGAAATTAGAAACATACTTACGTTATTTTTACCAACTATAACAACTTTATATTTTTATTTCCAGTTTTCACTTTACAAGATTAAGCTAAGCTCTCGTATCTCGTGACGGATTGCACATTTGAACTAACATAAAAAGTCGGTTAGGCACGTCTTTTCCACGTGCGCAGTGCACAATGCGCAAGCACTGGCCAACGCAACTCGCAAGGTTGAAAAAAATGTGTCTGCTGACCGTTGCATAGAATGAATAGCAAATCAAATAAGTTAAAAATTAATTTATTTTTACATAATAATTTGAATTCTTTTAAACCGGTTTTCTTAATTTAAAAACCGGTTTTCAAATGTGACAAATTTATTTTAAAAACCGGTTTTGAAAAACCGTCAAACCCTATTTAAGTCGGCAAACCTTGGACACATTTTCTCCATAGGTTAACATTGAGTTGAGCGAATCCAATAGGGTTAGTACACAGCATGGAAGCATTGGAAGGTACTAACCTTCCAATAGGGTTAGTACCAGCCCTAAGGTTAGTACCAGCATGGTACTAACCTTAATGGTTTCTGCTGGATAAGATATCTAAAAAGAGTAAAATTATGGACTGTCAAGTAGTATGTTGAACGCATGGCCTCCACAAACAAAGGTAAAGTCTGACAATAGATTAGAGCAAGAAATGCAGTGGAAGTAAATTCCATTAAGTTACGCATTCCGATTTTTGAAAGAAAAATTTATTTTGAATAAAAATTATAATTGGTTTTATATTGTTATTTCTGTTGCAAAAATTTTTACCTCCACAATAATTAATGTAATAAAAATCTCATAATGAGCAAATTTATCGGGTAATTAAGTTTTATTAATGCGTGTATCAATAATATAAAGCAAGAAACATGTAAGAAAAAAACTAAATGGGAAGAAAATCAATAGCAATTTTTTAACTATGAAAACAGATATACTGTCACGAGTAAATCGTGGCTGTAAATATTTGATGTTATTTTTTTTTCATAGAAATAAATAAGAAAAGATAGATAAAAATTATTTCCGTCTCATAATTTTTGTTGATCGTTCCACAATAAAATATTATATTAATTTTTTCCGATGGAAACAATATATTATTCCATCGTCTGTCAATTATTTTGCGTTATTCTGCAAAGAAATCTATATATAAAAAGAATCGAATGAAAATAATGGATCTCATTCCCCATCTATGACATTTTCTCTTGCTCATTGATTTGAGAATACTTCCACCAGCCCTCAGAGATTTCCAGAGGGAGGAAGAGAAAAAATCGAAATAAAACCATACCATTCTCTAAAAAACAGCAAAAAGAAACACCTCTCCATCTTCTCGTATTCATTGTTCTTTTCAATCAACTCCTTTCACTTCTAAGAAACTTCCCTTTTATTTTTTTTTCCCTTAAAAAAATCTTTTAAAAAACGAAAAAACATCACCCGAAATCTCGAGCGATTCTACAGAAATCGGCGAAAGCGAAATGTTTTTCTAAACTAGCATCGATTTCATTAACACTGCAATGGATTTTTTTTTTCCTCCAAAGTCTTTCTCTCCTCCCCTATCTATTGTTTTCTCGATCTTTTTCTCTACTCGTCTGGGAATGGAGTTCTTTTCTGTTTTCTCCTCTCTTAGGTTATTAGAAAAGTAATTCTTATATCCCACCCCTCCCAGTGTTTGCTCGACAATTAACACCGAGTTAAAGGTTAATGGTCTATAGCTGCTATCTTAGCTACTTCGCTTTTGTGTGTTCAGTAACTTCTTTTTTCGCTCGTTTTTAATTGAAGTCACAAATACGCATTATCTTGTATTTTATTTATTTTTCAATTTTCTCACTTTCCTCGATATATATATATATATATATATATACACACACAGTGGAATCTCGATCTATCGTTTTTCAAGGGACCGATTGAAATGAACGATAAATGCGGGAAAGCGATAGATGCAGAAACATAACAAAGCAATATGATAGTTGGGACTGGATAAAATGAACGACACATACGGCTAAACGATGGATCGAGATTCCACTATATATATATATATATATATATATATATATATATATATATATATATATATATATATATATATATATATAATATATTTATTTATTTATTTATTTATTTATTTATATTTATTTATTTATATATTTTTATTTATTTATATATATATATTTATTTATTTATATATATATATATATATATATATATTTATTTATTTATATATATATTTATTTATATATATATATATATATATATATATATATATATATATATATATATATATATATATATATATATACTGTCGAACCCCGTTATAACGAACTTCAAGTGACCAAAGATTTTGTTCGCTTTATCCGGTGATTCGCTATATCCGAACCGTTAAGAAAATGCTAGAGTTCACAAAATGTGTAACTCATTGGTTGCAATGTGTATTCAATAATGATGTATACTTAATACGTTCGGTATTTAGTACGTTCAGAGAAGGGGAAATCCGTTAGCAGGTATGCTTTCACTTTGCTTTTAAAAGCTTTTCACTTTTGACGATTCTGATGTTAATAATAGTTAATATTAATGATAAAATCTATCAAAAATGATAATTAATGAATTAAATCGATTAAAATCGATTATATTTAACTGACACAGTACTAATTAAATTACGTACAGTAGGAAAATGACGCGACCAAAATTTTCATTCGTTATATCCGTGAGTTTGTTATATACCGGGTTCGCTATAACGTGGTAGAACTGTATATACAGTCGGACCTCTATTTAAAGAAGTCGCTAAATCTCGAAAAAAATTCGTTATATGGAAAATTCGTTAAATAGAGATTCACCTTTTAAAATGCTTTTAAACTAACAAAACAGATTTTAAATTCATAAACACTAAATATCGTTAATAAAAGTAATTGATCACACCTTTATTTTGTAAATTAATGTCTATTTGTTTTATATATCTTACCCATCAAACAGAAATCTGCAAGGAAAACAAGAATAAAACAAAACATTTTCCGGGAATACACTGTATATTCAATTTAAAAAATTATATTAAAATTAATGAATTATAATGACATTATCACATTTATTATAAGAAGTAATTTTAAGCTTACATTACCACATGCGTCCTTAAATTTAATTACTGATAAAGTCTGTTAATTTTGTCTGAGTGTTTTGTTTGAAAAAGTGATTTCTCTCATAATACGTCTCTCATCTTTGCAATGTCACCAAAAACCCCTTCAGGTGTATTTTCTTCAAACTGCAACCCGCGTCGGAATGTGTTAAAAGAAAGTTAATGTATTAAATGTGATAAAAGAAAGAATAAGTTTGAAATGTTCAGAAATATTTTCAGAAATATGGAGAAAAAAATAACATTGGATCACAAGAAAAAGTTCGCTAAATAGAGAATGCACTTCGCTATTTGTAGGTTAATTTACGAAGAAATTCACAAAATGTTCTTGGTTCCAAGGAAAAGTTCGCAAAATAGAGGTTCGTTAAATAGAGGTCCGACTGTATATATATATATGGGAAAATCTGTTAGCAAGTATGCTTTCACTTTGCTTTTAAAAGCTTTTCACATTTGACGGTTCTGATGTTAATAATAGCTAATTTTAATAAAGGATATTTTATTCGGTTCCGTCTTTTCGATTTCCAAACCATATTTACTGATTTTCCAGAGATGAATATTATGAGTTTTTCACTAACTAATTCTGTATTATCATTATTGGACATGTATTTCACAAAGATATACCGGTAAAAAGATTATTAAAAAAATCATATTACGTTTAATTTTGTATATAAGGAAGTATGAATTTTGTATTTCTAATAAGGAATGTTACCCCCATTTCATAAAAGTAGAACAGCATTAATTGAATATAAATCGTGTGATGCACATACTGGAAAAAAAAAGAAAAATATGTAATTATTTTTTTAAAGTAACAATGGTTATGAAACACTTTTTATTCGATCAATGAAAATTTAAAAAATACTTTCCAAACATCACGGGTGGTCTGCCATGGGTGGTCTAGTGATTTGTAAGAATAGTTTTGGAGAACTGAGATCACATATGAGATTATAACCGAGCCTGCTAATGGAAACCGCAATTCTAATTACAGTAGGACCTCGATTTCCCGGACTATTTAAAACTGATGAGGACTCAAAAATCGAAAATTTCTTAATAAATGAATTCCCGCTGAAAATAGGACAGTTTTAAGTTTGTTAAAGTTAAAAAATCAATTGATCGCGTCTTATACAAGAGTATCAAAATTTCATAGAAATTACACTCATAATTGTTGCAATCTAAATTTCTGGGGAACAGAATCAAGTTTTAGTTTCTGTAGGCAGCACGTGCACCTTGAAATAAAATTCTGTAAGTGTTGTTGTTGTTGTTGCTAATGCCACCTGGTTGGAGGTTCCATTCACCAGGTTCTTATAGGCTATTGGGCTGAAAGGTGCGGCTCCTGTTTTGAATTAGCACCACTAGGGTCGGAGTCCGACTTGGCTAAATGACCGGTCCCGTAATTTTGAGCCCAGTCAAGTGACGAGACCGGAACACTTCACCCCGCACCTCCAGGGGTAAATTTGAGAACTTGGAGGACATTGCAGCCACGACCTATTTTACGTGCCCTGGCCATCATTAGTGAACATCGTTGTGTATTTGCAGCGGCGAGTCTCGAACCAGGGACGTTCAGATCACTGGCCCGCTGCTCTTGCCAACTGGACCACCGCGCCCTATTCTGTAAGTGTTTTAGCGTCATTGAAGTGGAACTGATAAGCGTTTCGATTCGAGCCGCACCATTCATTTTGAAAACATTGTGTCATTCATTAAATATTGGCTTTTGCTAAAAAAATACCCACCGGGTAGTGTACCGGGTAGCCTTGTGACCTACGTTTCGCCCTTTTTACGGACTCATCAGCAAGGCATACCAATGAGTTCGCTGGAGGGGGAGGAGTTCCAAATACGGAATTTCTCTAAATCTTTCTCTGGTGACTGGCAAAGCGCAACCACCCGGTCCACTCCGGAAAGAGCCATTGTCTGTCTCTAATTGTGGTACAAAATTTAGATTTTTTGAAGATGACAAAATGTATGGAACACGCCTCTGCTGGGTGGAGCCAGTTGCAAAAATATACGCCTCCAGCCTACCAGGTAGCCTTGTGCTGTTGTTTGCTCGCAAATTGTATGTTGCTGTTTGTTTGAGTCGCTATGATTCCATTAGCTTCATCGTTATTGCTGTCACGTGTTGCAACTTCAAATTTATGTTCTCCAGATGGCGCTGCAACGCACCCTGTCCCTATGTAACTACTTTGTTTTGGTAGAACCGAGTAGGCGATAAGCGAGACTGGGATGAGCTATGGAGCTCCACTTTTTGAATCCCAGAATATAAGATTATAAGATCTATTATCCGTTTTGTGATGTCGGTCGCATTGAAAATAAACTTAATTTAGTGTAGACTATGCTGCCTCATTTACAACCCTGGATCGGACAGTAGAATTGCCACATCACGTCACATTGTTCACAATGTACACACACCAGTATTCTCGACAAAGTTCAGAATACTGGTATGAATAACAGATTCGTCATCACCCATGAGATGGTACCCTATCTATTTATAATCACTAACGTAGATTTTCATCAACGACATTTCGCCTCAAGGAATTATCTAAGAGGGCCATTATTTTCAGCACAAATCTATGTGTTGTTGATTTGAACACCTTTTGAAAAAATGTGTTTAGGAGCATAGCATTCAAAGTGATGTAGGTTATGGATAAACGAGTTTCAATCCTCCTTCCGAAACCAAACTGAATAGATCAATTTATTAATGCATTCCATTGTTGTTGTATGGCTTGTTTTTCGATCAAGGTTGTTTTCATGCCTCCCGGTAGTAATTTTTGCTTTGAGTTCAGTTATTTTCTTCTTGACATTTTGACGGAGATTTCAAATAAATATTACCTTTCATTGCTTATTTTTACGCTTCTGCAGTTTTCTTTTTATATAAGGAAAAATCAAATACTATATCAGTTCGATAACTTTCTTTCGAGATTCAAAGATGATGATAATAATAGCTTGTCTATCATTTGTCTTTTTATTATTATTATTATTATTATTGAAATTTTGCGCTAAAGATCGATTTCTGGTCGCCATATTAGCTATTTTATGATCTAGTATTCAATTCCCTTTCTTCTTTACATTTTACCTGAGATTTCAAATACGATGCCTTTGTTGTTTCCATTGTTGATTCTTATGTCCTCGGGCTAGTACTACGAGACCACAGCCCGGTGTTTATATGAATATATGTGAGGAAATAAAAGCATATCCACACAGAATAATACTTTATTGACAAACGAAACTTTATTGACAACGGCAGTTATATCCATGCCTTATGTGTGATTCGAACTCGCGCCCCCGGCGTGGCAGGTGGTGTTTTAACCACTTTGCCACTGGGCATCTACGATACCTGTTATTGCGAATTAGTGTGTTTTTACTGATTGCTTTTTATGCGAATAAAAATCAGAAAACGTTCCGCTTAGTGCTTATCTCTTTTTGGTAGTTAAGCAAAGTTATTGTAGCATATGGCTAACATTTTTCGTTTTATTGACTCATTTGGCACTGTTGTTTTTTTCTAGCCTTCCTTGTTACCCATTCTTCTTTTCAGGTTTCGGCAGTTTGTTTGTTTTCAATAACATTTTAAGGCGGTTTCAAATACATTACTGTTTAATTTGATTGTTTTTATTTTGTTTTAATGTTTGATTTTTATATAAAGAAAAATGAAATATCCTTTCACGTCTTCCACAATCTTTTTGTTATTCAATAACCTAATTACAATAATAATGTACTTCAGTGTTTTTTCTTCCTTTTGGATATCCAAAGGGTTTTAAAGTACTGTTTGAGCAAATCTGCTTTGCTTGTTTTGAGACATATTTCCTGTGTTCGTAAGTCAATAAGTTTCTTTTATTATTATTTTAAGTGAACAGTGTTTATGTAGCCTTTAGTCACTACAGTTATTTTTATTATTCAAATTTTAAGAAACTAAACTCGATGATAGGAAGATACGAGTTTTTGTGTTAACTTTTCTTTTTCAAAAAGATAAATGTGGAAAAAATCTTTTGCTACATTTCGCGTGAAAGTACCTTTCTACCTTAAGAGAGATTTTTCTACATTACAATGCACTTTTTTTCTAATTTTCAATGAAAAAAGTGTCTTTCTGTTGTTGATAATAATGTCTATGATTATCCTTTTTTTTTATTTTTTTTTTATTTTTTAATAGAAAATAGTAAAAGAATCATATTAAGAAATTAAAACTGTTTATTTTAAATAGAAGTACAAACATTTGATTTATATTTGCATTTCTAAAAATTTCATAACAAAAGCAATGTGTAGACAAGCTCTTCTTACAACTTCTTTAAGAAAATTTACGAAAGTGTTTGCATTTATCAGCTGTTGGGAAAAATAGCTCGAAAAAATATGTTTTGACTAAAACCTCTCTTTTTTTTTTTTTCAAATGTATTAAAAATACAAATTTTTTTCACTCCCTAAACAAAGATCATGCCTCCATAACTATTATGTTCAATGATGTATCTCGAAGTGATTCATATTCCTTTAAAAAATCATTTTAACAAGGAATAGGGAAGGTATTTAAAAATATGCTATACATATTTAAGATTTTTTTTATTATTTTTTAACAAAATTGTTTAAAAACTTCTCATTTTTTTTAAGTTCTTTCATAAAAGATCTTTTCTTCCCTTTTGTTTCTTCTCACAAACGAACAGCAGTTATAGAAGCATTTAAAGTAAATCTTTAATCAAAAATTACTTGTTTGTTGGAAAAGCCTCATTACCACTTTTTTGTTTTCATAGTGATTTTCCTATTATTCTTCGTAGCTTGGTATGAACAGATTAGTCAAATGTTTGGATACCGCAACCGATCATATGATGTTGTTTGAAAGCATTTAAACCATAATATTATCATAGCCCCCCCCTCCCCCCCCCCCCAAAAAAAAAGGAAGAAGAAAAAAAAAATCAGAGTTTTCTGACCTCTAATTTACAATATTTTTGAGAAAAAATCATCGCGCGAGAAAAACAAACGCTATTTGATGTCGAAATATTTTAACGTAGAATTACGTTCCTCCATAACGGTCCTCCGGAAAGCAAAATTTCAGGCGCTAAACCGTCCGTCATCGCGAGTTATAATTTTTGCAGCGCGCCAAACCCAGTCTGTATCGCTTGGGCAAGCAGTAAACAATTAAACAGAAAAGTACCAAAATGTGCCAAAATTTTGACAAATATATACATACATATATACATACAAAAGAGGTAAGCGACGATAAGTAATCTTATGTTAATAACCCGAGGTAGTTTCGTTCGAAGAGACTACCTGGAAAAACTTTTTGTTGTTGTTGAAAAGGATTCGCTGTAAAGTAGGTTGTTTCCAAGAGCATAAAATTGTTTCTACACAATTGTTTCATAGTTATTTGAGCATATGAGTTTATCTTAAATGTGTTAAGGCTTATAGAGAATAGCAACTTCTACCCTACCTTTGCTTATGTATATCTTGAAGTGGCACTCTAAATAATTTCATTCAAACACAGTATTTCAACAATGTTTATTTAAATATTTGCACATACAGATTTGGCTTTTCAACATAAAGCACACGTACTACTAGTACGAGATATATATAGCATTCATGCAAGGGAAATGCAATTCTACCTATTCACTTGTATAACTACTCATTCAAGAAAAATACACTTTGCAATACTCACAAATACTTTGAAAGTCAACCAGCAGTGCTGCAACGTAAAGTTTGGGCCTAACAAGGAATCGCGTAGGTTTGAGGCAACCTAGCTATGCCTCCAGCGGCTGCTCGCAAAACTCAACTATTATTAAACCAGACTCTAAGCCTAGCTCCAGCTCGATACTTCGTTTCGTCAGCTCTACTCCTCCTTTCACTTCCTCTCACTCCGTCAACCTTCCTTTGATCTAGCTGCTTGGTATTTATGCCAACCGCGTATGCCGCAATTAGCATATCTTAAGCGGTTTCTTTAACTTTATTCACCTAAAAGTTCGATTAATGTGAATCGAATCTCGAAATGATAATAAGCATGTAAACCTTACTTGCTTAAAGGGCGGGGGGGTGGGGGATAAATTTGGAAGCATGGAGCACAACACTGGAATTCTGATTCACTGAACCTGTTTATTTAACTGCGCTCAACAGCTAGCTTGCTCATCTAGAACTTGAACTGAAACTATAAGTTCAAAGACAATTCGCAACTGAATGAACAAAGTAATGTGATAAATTTACATAATAAACAGATACATAATAAACAGATACATAAACTTATACATAATAAACAGATAATTTTTTACGTAAAACAAACTAATATTTTGAAAAAAAATTCTTTTAAAGAAGTCTTTCTCACTTATTTTTATTAGATATGATTAAGTTATTTGTAAAAAAAAAATTACATTACTGGGAGATTCTTTAAATCACAGTAAAAGTTCATTTTAGCTCAGAGAATCTCGACATCAACTTAATTTCAAAATGGGCTTAGATAATGTGAGTTAATGAGAATAATATGTAAGTATCCCAAATGACTTATAACAGGAGAATGCATACGCATGTGTTAATTAATTTTCTTACTTTGATTGCATTCAAACCATGAAAATATGCGTTTATAAAATCCCCCTAATCTAAGAAAATATTCATTGTATATAACTTACAAGGTTTTGGTGTTTAATCATTCATTATTTTTTAAATAGGAGTTAGAAAATTTAATGAATTGTCTTGAAAATACTGTTATCTTCTACTTATGTTAACTTTACTCCTTTTACGCTTAACAATTGGATTTGCCTTTAAATTAATTTTTTTTCAAACACTGACTTAATTTTTATGCGTAGTGTAGGCTACTTTATAACAAGATATTTTATGGCATTAAGACGAAAAAAAAATTGGATTTTTTTTTTTTCATACAACGTCGTTGTTTGTTTTGGTTTGTTTGTTTGTTTTTCTCCTCCAAATGTGAAATTTTTCTTATTTCAAATTATATTTCCATTGCGCTGAGTATTTTTTCCTTGCTATTAAACAAGATCAAGGATAATTTTAGGATCAACTTCTGAAAATGATATTATTATAAATAACCTCGGATTTTTTCTTACGATGTCTATCTGTTAGAATGTTATATTCAGTTAGTTGCCATCATTACTAAAAATAATCAAAAAATTTTCTCTAACGCATCAAAAATATTTTTCAAATTGTTTGATATTTTAGGAATCAAACATCATCACTTGATAAATAGCACTGATTATCTATCTATCTATCTATCTATCTATCTATCTATCTATCTATATATATATATATATATATATATATATATATATATATATATATATATATATAAAACAGTTCCGTGACTGACTCACTGACTCACTGACTGACAGATAACGCACAGACCAAACCGCTGGACCTAAAGGACTGAAACTTTGTATGGCGATTCTTCTTATAATGTAGAGGTGCACTAAGAAAGATTTTTGAAAAATTCTTGGATTTTTTTAAATTAAATTTTTAAGCTGTTTTGTAACTATTTTTAAGTTTGCATTTAAAATAATAATCCGAGGGTTATAAAATTTATATCACGAGAAAGATCATAAAAATTTCTCTCAAATGGAAACTTTTTCGAATATTTACCTCTATTTTCTGATTTTTTGTGAATATTTAAATATTTATTTTTAGAATTTAATTTATTAAATGCTGATCACGTGGTTTCTTTTCTTTTTGTGATACTTTAAAATAATTTTGAGTCACGTGGATAACAACGAAATAAATTGACAAAAAAAAATATTAAAATACGGTAAAAGATAAAATTTAACCTCTAGACTAATTGAGGTGGAAGTTTTTTAAGAATATAATTCAAATTAGTATGTTTTATGGATATTAAACATACAAATTAATTGCATACATTGACCGTTGTATTTAATTTGAATATTTTCATCTACATTATTTTGTCTTTAAAAATATTTTTTTATAAATATATATATTTTTTAACATTAATTGCGTACAGCGAGCGTTGTATTTATTATATATATATATATATATATATATATATATATATATATATATATATATATATATATATATATATATATATATATATACAGTGGACGCTCGTTAATTCGAACTCAAAGGTTCTCAGAAAAAAGTTCGAATTATCCGATGTTAAGAGAAAATATATAACTTTAAATGTGTATCACTGAAGAAGAAACTCTCCTAGTATGTACAACTCCAGAAAATATATTATACTATGTTACCTAAAGTTAAACATATTAAAAAGCAATACAGACTTACCTTAACAATAAAATGAAGCAGAAGATATGCAGTATAAAGTAAACTTTTGTTAAAAATATGAATTACACTTTGGGGAAAACTGTAAAATGAATGTTTGGTTCTGTTTACCTACATTGTTCAGCCAGCTTCTCGATTTGAAGTAAACATTTAAATTCATTTTCAGAGGAAGGTTCCATCTGAATAAATGCTTTCAGAGTTTTAATAGATTCTATTATGGCTTTGTCCATTATGGCCACATTAAAAAAATCTTTCGGCAGGTAAGTAGAGAAAAGCCCTGGCAGTTTCCTACCGAAATTAGTGCATACGTCTCCGTTTGCATCAGAGCTTTGGCCACATACAGTTTGATAAGAAATATTGTGCCTTGACTTAAATCGAAAAAGCCATCCATCACTGCATTTAAAATCTTCAATACCCATTCGACTTGCAAATTCATCAGCCTTCGTCAGCACTAGGGGTCCATTTATCGGAAAATTTCGAGATCTAACATCCTGGAACCATAGCAGTAGAGCTTTTTCTAGAACTTCTTGGGACGCATTTCCCATGCGTTTCCTTCCTCTAGCAAATTTTGATTTTTCCCGTGAATCTAAAATTGACTCCTTGTTTTTCAAATTAGTTGACAAGGCATTTTTTTAATTCCATAGTCAGCTGCTAACTTTGTTTTACATTCGGCATTCTCTACTTTCTTTAAAATTTCTACCTTTGTCTCCAAAGTTAGGGTTTTGTACTTTCCACGTGTAGACATCCTGAATATTTACACGTCCACACCACACAATGAGGAATAAAAACTAGACCACATTAACTTGTCTGCACTGCAGTTATAACTGACGCAGCTCCCTAGAATCTATAGTAAAGACTAGTTTTTCTGAAATTCTAAGAAAATCGATCCAAATAAAGGAAAATTGCTTTTTCCGTTTAGCACTAATAAGAAGGACAATAGCTACTAACGTTTAGCGGACATGCAATAGTCTAGGAATGCAGGCATGTACCTCTTTACACAGAAAAGGAATTTTGACACACAAAATAATAAATACAGTGTGTATTTTCTCCATTAAACGAGGAAAAAGAATTTTTTTGTCAAATTTTTAGTTCGAATTAACCGAAGTGGTAAAAATTTAGTTCGAATTAATGAGATTATTTTTAACATTAACTCCAATACAAGATTTTTGGGGCCTTTGGATTCGTTCGAATTAACCGAGTTCGAATTAACGAGCGTCCACTGTATATATATATATATATATATATATATATATATATATATATATATATAAAAAATAAAGTTGAAAGAGAAAAACCAGTATGAGCACTAAAGCTACAACAGCCAGGAACCAAAAACATGAAAATATAAGATTGAAAGAGGTTTTAGACAATATTTCAACTTCAGCGGTGTCAATACTGTATAAAAACCAATGTATTGTTTCAGATAAGTATGATCTATACCAGCTGTTCCCAACAGGTGGGTCGCGACCCACTAGTGGGTCGCGGAAGGGTTACAGGTGGGTCGCTACTTATTGAAAAATCGAAACTTACTTAAAAACAGCAATTTTACATATTGATAGATTGTGATAACAATTTTCTTAATTGTAATTATATCAAAGCTGTATGAATTTTTTTGCCTGAAAAATTAAAATGGTCTTTGTGTACTTTTATAATTGTAATTTTTATCTTCACCTAGGAACACTTGTTAGTGAGAATGAAACCACTTGTTGCATATATTGCAAACATATATCTATTTTTAAATAAATAACTGTTTTGCTACAAAGTGCTTATATTTTGTCAACCATTTTCAAATCAGAACACAATTTGTTTATCAATAATCAATCTGTATCTTTAAAAAAGCATATAAATATATATATATATATATATATATATATATATATATATATATGCAATATTTGATGGTAAATTATATATACATAAGGAAGGGATACGATACAAATAAGGTTTTTTACTCCACCATGGACCGATGGACTGTGCATGTATTCCGATAAGGAAAGGTGGGTCGCCAGCTGAGAAAGGTTGGGAACCACTGATCTATACAATAAACATACTCAGACACCGTACAATCCATGAATAACTGTAGAATTGAATAAAGAGTTACTTAACCACAGAACACCAAGCCTGGCGCTAGACAGTGGTGGGACAGAGTGGAAGTTAAGAATAAGTAACCGCAAGATGACTGACGTCACAAAATTTGCAATCGTGAAGATTATGGAAACACAGAAACTGACCTACTATGGATACTGTGTTTTAGGACTATTAAACCTTTATTAATTTAGTTTTTTATTATTATTACTAAGAGTAATTTTTTATCTTATATATATATATATATATATATATATATATATATATATATATATATATATATATATATATATATATATATATATATATATATATATATATATATATATATACACTTAATGACCGTTCTTACAAAGGGGGTAGGAAATATCTTCTAAAGAGGGAATCGCTAAAATGGGCCCCGTAAGCTAAAAGTTAACTAAGAATTTTGATACTTACCTATCCAAGTAAGTAAAATCGTGATTTTTTTTAATAAATACGAAATTTTTTAATTATATATTTTTTGCGAATGAATGCGAAATTTTATATATCGTTTTTTTTTTTGTTGCGAAATTTCGGTATTTTTATGCGGAATTTACGTACCCCTAAGCATACTGAATTTACCCTGTCGATTGCCAGAAAACCGCGGTCTCCAATAAAACAGTTATGTAGCACACATGTTATGTAGTTTAGTACCAAAATATTTACCAGAATTTGAAATAGAATCTGTTTGCATCCAATGTCTGTAAACATGTAATATTTTCCTTACTTTCATTCAAAACAACAAACGAAATGCGCCATTTTCCCGTCCAACAAACAGTCTTAAGCCTTTTGATTGCATGAAAAATTGCTTAAACGAAACAACCGATGTGTTTACAGATATTAATATGGCACCAAAGTGTTCATCAGAGCTTTAAATAATATCTCTTCATTCCTGATGAAGAAAATATGTAGCATTTGAACCACTTGTGTTGAAAACAGCAAATAAAATGCATGATTTTCCTTTCGAACAAACAGCCCCTAAGCCTTTCGATGGCACGGAAGATCGCTTTCTAAAATAAATAAAATTAGCTAACAAACCCAAGTAAGCATGTTCTGTTTATCGAATTTAATTATTTTTTTTTCTTCTCTCTCGGTAGATATGCCATGCGTTCTTTTAAATTCTGGGTGACAATGCCGCATTACAGCAAGTTATCTCTTGCAACTGATAAATTTTATTCGCCTCGAAGAGGGGGGAGAACTTTCTTTCACGCTGGCCCGAGGAATAAATCTTAATTCGCTGCGATTTTTCTAAACGCAAATGACATCTTAACTTTCCTAAAGAGATAAACGAGTTCACTTCATTGATATTTGTTAACGAATCAAATGTGCAAAGCGTGAAACGCTCTCCATGGAAACAAAAGCAACTGAACTTCTATTTTTGCCTCTCTCTTTCTCTCTCCAAAGACCAAAACAAATATTAGCGCTCCAGATTCGAGCCCCTTGGTTACCGATTTTCCGAGCTGCATGCTGTGTGCCTCCGTTACATTCCATTAAACCATTAAGCGATTTTTCTGCCACTTAAACGCACTCGTATAAACTCCGTGTTTGCCGCCCCCCCCCCCCTTTTTGCGCGCACAAAAACATTGGCGAGATTCTCCCAACAATAACGCCCGCAATAATAAGGCAATAATAAGGAAAAGAGCACATTCCTTTCCCGCTCGTCTAGCGCTGCCGGGAGATAATTAAACAAGGTTCCAGTAATTAATTAACCATTACCGGGCGCGATAAGGGGGAAGCCAATTACGCCGACGGTTGGCCATGTTTATTCATGTCGTCGGCCGTGTTGACAAAAGGGGGGTGCTAATCGCCATTTTATGTCCGGCCCCCCCGTCCCTCGACGTTAAGATTCGCGCTCCAGAGAACGCGCCAAATTATTTTTTTTTAATTGGTTTTCCCGCGGCCGGAATTAGCGAATTAATTTGTTTTAATTTCCGCCCCGATCTGTTTGCTTGGAGGAAAAGGGGAAGGGTGGTTTTTAGTTTGGGAGGAAAAGAGGGGGGGAGGGGGGAAGAAAGGAAGTTTTACTTTAAAGAGAAGGAAAAGAGGAGGAATGTGTATCTCGTATGTACAGCGGATCTTTTCTTTATCTCGCGAAAGGAACGAGCTTTCTCCCTCAAGTTGGGGGAAAAAGGATCGGTAATCCAATTAGACTGAAATGATCGAAGTGAGACATGTCACCGTAACGAAGAACTGTCTCCTGGCTTTTAGGGATACGCATGCAGATTTCTTTCCAGGGAGACAATTTTCCGAAAAAATTAAAAATATGGGAAAGAGAGAGAATTGGGAGTTAAATATAAGTGGTCGGATATACTTCAGTATCAACAGGGTATAACAAATGGTAGTAAAGCTTTTGTAAAACGAACTTCTGTTTAACGAAGTCTTCAGTTTTACGAACTTCTATTTAAAACCTTTTCTTTAATATTGGTAATCGAATTAGACTGACTTGATCGAAGTGAGACATGTCACCGTAACGAAGAACTGTCTCCTGGCTTTTAGGGATACGCATGCAGATTTCTTTCCAGGGAGACAATTTTCCGAAAAAATTAAAAATATGGGAAAGAGAGAGAATTGGGAGTTAAATGTAAGTGGTCTGATATACTTCAGTATCAACAGGGTATAACAAATGGTAGTAAAGCTTTTGTAAAACGAACTTCTGTTTAACGAAGTCTTCAGTTTTACGAACTTCTATTTAGAACCTTTTCTTTAATATTGGTAATCGAATTAGACTGACTTGATCGAAGTGAGACATGTCACCGTAACGAAGAACTGTCTCCTGGCTTTTAGGGATACGCATGCAGATTTCTTTCCAGGGAGACAATTTTCCGAAAAAATTAAAAATATGGGAAAGGAGAGAGTATTGGGAGTTAAATGTAAGTGGTCGGATATACTTCAGTATCAACAGGGTATAACAAATAGTAGTAAAGCTTTTGTAAAACGAACTTCTGTTTAACGAAGTCTTCAGTTTTACGAACTTCTATTTAGAACCTTTTCTTTAATATTGGTAATCGAATTAGACTGACTTGATCGAAGTGAGACATGTCACCGTAACGAAGAACTGTCTCCTGGCTTTTAGGGATACGCATGCAGATTTCTTTCCAGGGAGACAATTTTCCGAAAAAATTAAAAATATGGGAAAGAGAGAGAATTGGGAGTTAAATGTAAGTGGTCTGATATACTTCAGTATCAACAGGGTATAACAAATGGTAGTAAAGCTTTTGTAAAACGAACTTCTGTTTAACGAAGTCTTCAGTTTTACGAACTTCTATTTAGAACCTTTTCTTTAATATTGGTAATCGAATTAGACTGACTTCATCGAAGTGAGACATGTCACCGTAACGAAGAACTGTCTCCTGGCTTTTAGGGATACGCATGCAGATTTCTTTCCAGGGAGACAATTTTCCGAAAAAATTAAAAATATGGGAAAGGAGAGAGTATTGGGAGTTAAATGTAAGTGGTCGGATATACTTCAGTATCAACAGGGTATAACAAATAGTAGTAAAGCTTTTGTAAAACGAATTTCTGTTTAACGAAGTCTTCAGTTTTACGAACTTCTATTTAGAACCTTTTCTTTAATATTGGTAATCGAATTAGACTGACTTGATCGAAGTGAGACATGTCACCGTAACGAAGAACTGTCTCCTGGCTTTTAGGGATACGCATGCAGATTTCTTTCCAGGGAGACAATTTTCCGAAAAAATTAAAATATGGGAAAGGAGAGAGTATTGGGAGTTAAATGTAAGTGGTCGGATATACTTCAGTATCAACAGGGTATAACAAATAGTAGTAAAGCTTTTGTAAAACGAACTTCTGTTTAACGAAGTCTTCAGTTTTACGAACTTCTATTTAGAACCTTTTCTTTAATATTTGTAAATAATCTATATACAGTGAAACCCCGATTTAACGTAACCTATATTTTAGGATTTCCAGCATATAACGTCATTTTTCATTAGTCTCAATTAATTTCCTATACTTGTAATGTTAAAATATCCCAGTTTTAACGTTATCATTTTGAAATATTTCCCGCATTTAACGTTTTTTCAGCGGATGAAATTTTCCTAAAATAGTCAGAAATTGTGAAAAAAAATCTTGCATATCAGTACGTGCAATACTTGGGTAACCGTTAAAATCAGGGAGCAAAGTAAAATAACCGATTTCGTTAAAGCATAATTTAGAAAACTGATGTCTAAACCCTTGTAAATGAAGAAATAAAAAGTATGTTACCGACATTATTCTTTATTTTGTGCTCAGTGTTTTGTTTTTGTCTTACCCCGATATAACGTTTTCCCGCATATAGCGTCGCTTCTTTATGGTCCCTTGAATAACGTTAAATCGGGGTTTCACTGTATATAAAACAGTTCTGTGACTGACCGACTGACTGACAGATAACGCACAGACGAAACCGCTAGACCTAAAGGGGTGAAATTTTGCATGGCGATTCTTCTTATAGTGTAGGGGTGCACTAAGAAAGATTTTTGAAAAATTCTTCGTAAATTTTTTTTTAATTAAATGTTTTTGTAACATTTTTTAAGGTTTGCATTTAAAATAATAATTTGAGGGTAATAAAATTTATATCACGAGAAAGATCATAAAAATTCGTTTAAAATGAAATCTTTTTCGAATCTTTACCTCCATTTTCTAATTTTTGGTGAATTTTTAAAGATTAATTTTTAGAATTTAATTTATTAAATGCTGATCCCGTGATTTCTTTTCTTTTTGTGATACTTTAAATTAATTTTGTGTCACGTGCATAACGACGAAATAAATTGACAAAAAAATATTAAAATACGGTAAAAGATAAAATTAAACCACTAGACTAATTGAGATGGAAGTTTTTTGAGAATTTAATTCAAATTAGTATGTTTTAGGGATATTAAACCTACAAATTAATTGCATGCATTGACCGTTGTATTTAATTGAAATATTTTCTTCTACATTATTTTGTCTATAATTTTTTTTTTCCAATGCGGAGGCACTTGTCGTCAAACATTCGCCTATACTACGCCGCAATTTTACTGCCCATTTTACTGTGGGGGCATCATATAGGCGGACAGCATTACCCTCTATGAAGGGACGACACGAACGGAGGCATTTTTCGTGGCGCGACGCCAGGATTCGACCCGAGCACCCTCAGCACCGAAAACCAGCGCGCTGTACCACTGGGCAGCCACAAGCCCTGTCTATAACAATGTCCGTTACGATTTTTTTATATCTTTTTTGGGGGGGAGGGGGGCATTAATTGCATACATTGGCCGTTGTATTTAATTTGAATGTATTCCGTAGTGAAGCACGGGTATTCAGTTAGTCTATATATATAAAAGAGCTTGTCTGTTTGTTTGTCCGCTATAGAATCATAGACTGTTTCATCCACCGGGACCAAATTCGGCACAGTTAATGTTTTGGACCCGAGAAACTTAAATCAGGAAAAACGAAATTTGGGGCTCAATTAGTTTTTTTTTTAAATTAATTTTTTAATGTTTTTTGTGCCCGATAGAGGTGTGTCTACCCCCTGTGGATTCCCCTCGACCAGCTGCGTTAAGAGGGGTGGTTTGAGGATGACGGAGGGGGGGGTCAAATTTCAATGCGCGGGAGAAAGAGGGTTGGGAATGACCTTAAAATCAGACGAAGGTCCGCAGGCTCAAAGTTTCTTTCTTTCTTATTGTTTGTATATCATTTCAGTAGAAACGTGCTAAGCGCATTCTGTCTGGCCAGATGAACATGAAGAGCGGGAGTGCAGCCCAGTATTTTTTTGATGGAATGCATGAAATATTTTATATCTATATATCTACCCGGGCAACGCCGGGCAATAATGCTAGTATCATATATTACGAAAAAATAATTTGTACATAACAATGATTTTTTTTCCGACTCATTAAAGTTTAAAATTTTTATGCAAGTATTTCTGTTTGTCAAGAGATTTACTTAAAGATTTTTTAGCACGCTGAAAGATCATGCGCGTTTTTGCGGAGAATATAAAATATTTATTATATTTTTTAAAGTTTTATTGTTTAATTTTATTAAATGTCACATGGAAAAAAAAAAGAATCATTTCTCTTTCAGAAACGGATAAACCTCCTGCACATATCATAAAGTTTTTTCTTCCTTATTGTGCTATTCGATTATTATTTCCTAAGCACTTTGTACCACTGGGTCGCCACAAGCCCTTTCACTTTGTTATTTTTTGTAAAACAACAAAGTGAAAGGGCTTGAAACAACAAACCACAAGCCCTTTCCTTTTCACTTTGTTATTTTTGTAACGTCTGTCTGAGCATATTGACTAATAGAATTTCCCCAAATGATGACGATGGGGAACTCGGATGTTAGTACACCCAATAGCGAACCCGGATAAACAACAAAGTGAAAGGGCTTGAAACAACAAACCACAAGGCCTTTCCTTTTCACTTTGTTATTTTTGTAACGTCTATCTGAGCATATTAACTAATAGAATTTCCCCAAATGATGACGATAGCGAACTCGGATGTTAGTACACCCAATAGCGTACCCGGATATAACGTCACATATTTCCGTCAGAAGAATTACGATAACTTAATTCAACTTAGAAATTCCCCGTATGGGGTAGTAAAAAACTTGCCAAACGAGGATCAAAAGATTACATTTTTTATATACAGTCCCTTTTCAAAACCTTTTTCGAAAGAAACGTCACATGTAACGCCACCTCTGTACTCTAGCAGCTCTCCTTGCTCTGCATCTGACCATCGCTTCTTCAAAGCAGAAGAACCTTCCACTATAGCGAGAGATCCCCGAAAGAGCCGCACAAGTGCGTCATCGATGGACTCATAAGAAGGAAAAAAAAATTCCAGCAACAGTATCTACAGATGTGCCTCGGGCTCTGTCGCATTGTGTGCTCAAGAGGCCGAGGAAATAGAAAGAGAGGACATTGGTGACCAAACATCTTGCGTCAACAGTCGGACATTTTCTAGGAGTTAGTTGTTGCTTGGTCATGGAAAGAAGAACTCGCTAGAGGCGGGATGCCACGGTTTGGCGAGATTTCGCGGTTTTTTCCCAAAGTGTATTTTTGGCAGGGAAGGGAAAAAAAAAAAATGTGGATACTGCCCCCAGCATGTTTGGTCAAGGCGGATTTATTCAGTACTGTCGACCGATTTCTCGGGGAGTTTTCTGGTTTGTGATATTTACGGAAGCATATGTAAGAAGGATCTTGATATTTGGTTGGTGGTTTTTCGTTTTATTTTATTTTTCACTACCCAGATCCATGTAGAGCCGTATTTTGTGTATTTGAAATATTTATTTCTTTTAAATTTTAAACGTGAGTCAACTTTACTTCGTGGAATTTATAGTTAATCAAGAATTTGAAATGTTGAGCTGCGACTAGTTTAAAATTGTAATATTTTGAAAAGTAGCATAAATATTTTATTTGCGAAAGTTTCAGATTTGGTTAAACAGAGTACTGTTCTTGATAACTAAAATTCTATCAAAGCATGGTATCTTTGTATGTTGTTAGTTAAAATAAACAATTTCAATGCAGCTGACTATTGACTTATATATACACGTTATTTGTTTAATACATGATAGTGCACGAATTAATTTTTATTAACGATTTATTTTATGTGGCGCCTAATTTAGTAATTATTTAGTAACTAAATATGTGGTAAGGGAGTGCATAATTCTATTTATTTTGAAAAGTAGCATAAATATTTTATTTGCGAAAGTTTCAGATTTGGTTAAACAGAGTACTGTTCTTGATAACTAAAATTCTATCAAAGCATGGTATCTTTGTATGTTGTTAGTTAAAATAAACAATTTCAATGCAGCTGACTATTGACTTATATATACACGTTATTTGTTTAATACATGATAGTGCACGAATTAATTTTTATTAACGATTTATTTTATGTGGCGCCTAATTTAGTAATTATTTAGTAACTAAATATGTGGTAAGGGAGTGCATAATTCTATTTATTTTATGCACAGTTTTGGTTGATTGTAGTTTTAAAATCGAAGCCCCAAATTAGATACATCCACATATGAGAAAACAATCAGTTAATAAAAATAATCAGTATTCTTGTCTGCTTTTCAGTTTAGTTCTAAACGTATTTCTCTCCGTCATATGTCTTTGATTTAGTGTTATTTTGCTATACAAAACAACTCTATGAGCATTTTTTTTTTCATGTCTTTCTAGTTGAAAAAAATTTCCTTTAATTTATTCGCAAAATTTAAATATTTTTGAATAACTGGAGATCAAATGCATGTTTCTAAAAATATCGCATGTGAAGAATTGGTTGCAAGCCAAGTAGAGAGTTCCCTATAAGCGTTCCTGAAGTGCCCAAATATTTACCGACAACAGGTGGCCAAGAGAAGAGGCTACCTGCAACATGTGTACACTAAACATTCCTCATTTTTCTAACTTACGTATTCTCTGGTATTAATATCCAGGCTTTAGAAATCAGATGTCACTAATGGAGCATCACCTTATTAAAAGCTAGGCGTCATTAAAGATGAAAGCCCAATAATGTTTATATTTTTATATGATTAACACACTAGAGCTGTTTCTTTCATACATGCATAGATTTAGGCATTAGATTCACTTTCCCCTTAATAATCTCGACTAAATTTTAATGGTCCAAGCTAGGACATTCCTATTCACCACTAGTAAAAATTACTAGCTTTGTGGGGTAAATGGGAGGTAAATATGAAATTTCAACGCAAAATTTAAGAGTACATATGATATTGTTAACTTTTTTTACGGTAAAATAAATCAGGGCATCTATTGAGCAAAAGAAAGTGAATAACCCTAAAAAGTTCAACCTTTTACTTAAATTGTGTATTATGCAAGTAGTCTGCAGGATTAAAAGAAACTTTTATTTGCATCAAACGAGTTTACTGAGGATACAGCCTTCCTATTCATCACGGCTGTAACAACTTGGATCAGCTTTATGGTGTATCTCAAGTCCTCGACAATTGTTGATTGAGCCAAATGGATGATAAAAGTTTTTCTCTGTTTATTTAGCTTGGAGAATCTCTCAGACTACAAAGGTTTACACTTCGTATTCAGTGGATAGGAAGGAGGGTGAGCAACTGAAATACTCTCAAATTAATTCGGTTGACAAGATGTTAGAAAACTTAACAGCTTTCAACAGATAAGGCTCCGTGCGGTGTTCAGAATTGTTAATTAGTTTGTAAGAGTAATTCTGGGTAAAAATATTTGAGCACCAAAATGTATTGAACAATTTAAATCAATTTCATAGATTTGATAGTATTTTTTAAAAAAAAACAAGGATTGTCTTTAAATAATCATTCTTTCATTGTACTTCAAATAGTACTTTTTATCCAGTAAATAATGTTATATATCAATTTTCCTGTAAAAACCAAACGTTAAGTCAACAACTTCTAAGTTAATCTTCACAACACTTTCTTACATACATTGAACAATTTAAATCAATTTCATAGATTTGATCGTAACTTAAAAAAGACATCAATTGCTTTTAAATAATTATTCTTTCATTGTACTTCAAATAGTACTTTTTATCCAGTAAATATATGTTGTCTACCAATTTTACAGTAAAAACCAAAACTGGAAAATTGGTAGATAACATATTAAGTTAAGACCTTTAAGTCAACAACTTGTAAGTCAATTTTCACAAGTTTTCTTACATACAGGCACTTAGAATTAAAAGGAAATGTGTGGTTTTTATTCACATTTAAACCCTCCTATGTAATTTACGCTTTAGAAACTGCGGTTTATCAATATAAGTGCTTGTAAACATACCAGACTTAAAACCTCTTACATCCTAATATTCCAACATCATGAATTATATATTACTTCACAGAAGCAATTTTTTAAAATATATTCTATTAATTTATAATTTTAAGACTAATAGATCATTTAGACAGGGCCCTCATCATGATTGCTGTGGGCAAAAATAAGCCTTTGCAAAAACTTTCTTTACCCAGTTATATGGGTACATTACTTGATAAATAATGTTTTCCATATTTTCAACTTTGTTTACTCAGCAAAAAAAAAAGTAAATATTTTTGGGGTTAAAAAGGATTTAATATTCTTATTATCATTTAAGAATTTTTCTAAATATTTAAGTTCGTGTTTAATTCACTAAAAAACCATGTTTTAATCAAATGAAATTGATTCAAATTGCTAGATGATGTTCTTATTTTATATGTATTAAAACAATCAGCAAAAAGAAAATAATCTCATTTTAAACGATCGCAAAATTTCTTTTAATAAATCATCGATAATAGGTGTTTACATTGTCCTCGAATGCGTAAAAAGGGTTTACATTTTTACTACACGAACTATTTTTTTTGTATATTTACTTGTGGTTGATTGTAAACAATTTTTTACGTGATTCCTGATGGTTTTGAAATTCAGTTTTTTGCTAAGACAACAGCAAACAATCAAATACCTAAACAAGTATGTTTTAAGCAGACTAATATTTTTTTTCATAAACCTTCAAATATTTACTCTTTAAGGTAAATTAAAGTATCACGTATTATTAAAATATTAATGTAGTTAACAATAAGCCTCCCTTGTTGAGATCGTTTGATAAGTCTGTGCAAAAATGGTGAAAATAAAAAGTAAAAAATAATGGAAGTTTCCTTAGAAAAGTTTTTATGTATTTTTCTACATAATCCCCTTTAAGATTATTGGCCAACGGTTTTCAGCCTTTTTTTATGCCTTCCATAAAGTAAGACCCGTACAACTCTACAAAATAAGCGTTTGTTTCCAACTACTTTGGAAGTTGATGCAGATTTCTTCCCTGCAATAATTTTTTTCAGATTTGGGGAAAAGGTAGTAGTCCGAGGGGGGAGGGAGGCAATCTGGAGAATAAAAAAAATTTCGTGGGGTTACATAGGGTCTCGGAAGGTATTTTTCAATATTTTACCCTAAGTTGCCTTTAATTGCTCAATTATTGTATGAAAATATACTCACGCCGATGAAAGACTAGCATAGTGAAAAAAGTATTTTACATTATCATCGTGTATCGAAAATACTCAAAAAAAAAAATGCAAAATTTTTCATTTGTGGAAATTTACTTTGCTTTTTTCAGACACATATATTATAAAGGATCTGTTCACTTTTGTAAAAAGAAAACTGTTAGCAAGGATTACACTTGGAAAGTGCAAAAATCGTACATGATGAACTTGGTGGAGAGCTTTTCCAAACTGGCATTAAATAGCGAAAAATTACAACTACAAATAGCTTTTAATCCACCCATGTAAGAAGAAAGTGTTCGGCATTCTAATGATAAAATGCAATTAAACTGTGATAAAATAGTTTTCTTAAACGACCAACAAGAAATGCTCATAAAATTAATCATAAATAATATAAATAGATTAATAATAGGTAGTGCTTATGGAAGAATCTCAATAAAAAATATTACATTATGCAGCCACAACTAAACTGAGCTAAAAATAGTCGTCAAAACACGACGTCATATTTAATTAACTCTTCTACCACTTAGAAAAATTTCTCTCCTCTCGGCAAACAGGATCACCACCTGCGATTTAGGCAAAATGTAATCTTTTTAACCTAACAACTTCGTATCCATCTTCTTCTTTTGCTGTACTTGAATAATGCTCATTATTTTGAGCAAGAACATATTAATTTACTGAAAGAATAACATGTGCTTTTGAGGATAATTTTTTAATAGCAATAATAGCGTTTAGTAACTGTTTGTGTTCTTCGAAACTCGTGTCAAAATTAAATGAATCATAACCAATCCTTTTGAATCGCTCAACAGCTTGTGACAGAAAACTGAAACAATGTCTCGTCCAAATTAACTCGAAGAAACAGTTTAATGCTTGATAGTTTGGATTATTAATAACAAAGGTAAATATTGACTGGATTAATTCCGCACCCATTAAACATTTAGAAAATTGTTCCTGTCATTGCTACGGTGACAATAAAGGAAGAGGGTGCCGAACCCTTAATTCTTGCCTGCTAGTTACATGCTGGAGGTGTATATTTTTTGCAAATTAGTAACTCTTATGATGATTTTTGTTTGCGCGTTTTTTGTCATCCCCATTTGTCTCCAAGCCTCTACAAAGCTTACACCTCACAAGTTAATGTTTCCCTTTCCTTAATAACGTGCTATTAAGAAGGGGAAAAAAGGGAAAGGATGAAAGAAAACTGAAACTGTTCAAGGAAATTCTTTTTTTTTCCCCTTTCTTTCTTTCGAATGGATCAGTAACGTTCAACCAGCAAATTGTAACTGTCTGTTTCCAAAACACATGGGCAGCATGAACTGAGGCAATGAATTAATTTAATCGCATTTAGTGAAACTAGATTGGCTCAACAACTTAACTCTCCAGATCCATTTACTTGTCTGGCCCAAATAAAGTCTAGGGAATCGTTTAGTTCTTGACAGTTTGGTTTATTTGAGTACCCTGTCTCTTTACAGAGGAATTCCCTCTGTGTATCAGTCCATTATTCTAAAGCCTAGATTTGACTGTAAAGAGCATAAAAGTTTCGTTTAAACTGATGGGATACTTAGTGCATGCAGCAATTTACTTAGTTAAAAGGATATGCCGCGAAAATTCGTACAAAGTTCGAATCGATCGATTTTACATTAGTGAATAAGTATACAAGGTTTGTAAAAATATTTAGACAGCCATAAGAAAGGAATGATGGGGAAAACATCAAATTATTTTTCATTTGTTCCCTGAGCATGACAAATTATACATTTGTCCTGTTCAGGGGACCATAGTTCAAACTCGTCGTTTGGAGGGGGATGTTGGCGTCTTTTTACAACATTTTGGGAGCCAATATGAAGCTCGTATCCATGTCGTACTCGTGTGTTTTAGAACCAAGTTATTAATCTTTGTAAAATACTTACGATTTGCTGGAGCGGTTTAATTCTTCAACAATCGATATGTCATCACTAGGCTCAGGTTTTAACAATCATTGCGTGACTCATGAAAGCATGGAGTACCATGTTTTCTTTCACACTTTCACCTATAGACACGTCCTACATTTCTCGTGCTCCACAGTCATCAGTCTTGCACTCGTAGAGATAAATTTGCATGTAAAAGGATTCTGTGAAAAAGTTAAGAGAAAATAGTTTTGTGATTGGTTGTCACATGCAGCAGAAACAATAAAATATATTATATATGTGTATGTGCGTGTGCGTGTGTGTAGCACAGAATTTCTTTTAAATACTAGCTCTAAAATTTAAACTTTTTTATTCATCTTTTACTTTTTACTACTTGCCCTTCTTTTTTCATCAAATTTACATTAGGGCAGTCTACATCGTTTTAAAATCAAAGTTCAAAAATTCTACCCTTAAAATTCTATTTATAAATCTATCTATAACACGATTTTTTAAAAAATGTGCATAATGAATTTCATGAATTAAACTACAGCAAAACTTATAGACACAGGGGCGTAACTAGGCATTTAGGACCCCCATGACAAGGACACAAATTGGGCCCCCTGAAATATTGCGACTTCATTTTTTTACCCCCTAACTTGGGGGCCCCGTTACCTCAAGGGCCCCGGGGCATTGGCGCGGTTGCCCCAGGCTAGTTACGCTCCTGTATAGGCGTCGGAAGAGTGAAAAATATGTCAGGGGAGATTTTAAGATGTAATGACTTTCTTTTTCTGATATAGAAATATCTCGAGATAAGGTTTTAACATCAATATCCTTATACCTAAAAAATAAAAAAAAGGAGTGTTTTATATCACTTTTCACGTAGTTTGGCTATCACTGTGTATTTATTTTCTCGCGGAAAACTGTTACGCACAAACTTTGTGTTGATATCTCTCGCTACACCATATAGAGGGGGATATAAAGATAATGGAAATACTGCTCAAAATCATCATGATTTGCACACTCGGCGTGTGCAAATCATGATGACGACGTCATATGAGAGCAAAGCAGTATACAGTAAAGTACGAGTATCAGCTACCACGCAGTAGTAGCTCAGTCGTTGTAGAATTAGCTGTTGTGGAGTTAATGTGCATGTGGATCTGAGTAACTTTCAGAAAGGTGTGATAACTGGAACGAGGCTTACGGCTGGTCCTGTAACTAAAATGGCTGAAATTGTCGGTGAATCACGAGGCACGGTATCAAAGATTATGACACGGTACAGGAATAAACAAGCTGTTGCCGCTAAACGAAAATTGTGTGGACGTCACGCGAAGATGTCAACGAGGGACAGCCGGAACTTGGTGCAGATTGTAAGACGAGAACCTACAACTGCAATACAGAAAGTAGCAGCAGAAGTGAATGCGCGTCGTTATTTCAATGATAACGACTCGTCGGGATAACTGCATAAAGCTGGTATTTACGGATGTGGTACAATTCAGGGGTCACTCTTTACTGACTCCAATGCAAGAAAACGTGTCTGGTGGTGCCATGAACATAACAGGATTGCAAATCATTGGGAAGGTATCATCTAATCTGTTGAATAGAGCATCACACTGTTCCCTTGGCTCGCTGATGCTGTGTGCTATTTCTCGACCTTTCCTAGGAACCTTAATGTTGTCAGCATAAGTATGTTTTTCAGCTTCCTGTGACATCGGAAATGCACGAAACTATTCTGGCAGACGACGTGCGTCTTATGGTACATGTGTTGTTTTTTAGTGACCATTCGTGTCTTCAAGACTATAACGCACCCGTGCATAGTGTAAAGTGGTTTGAAGCACATGAGGATGAAATGGAGCATCTACCGTGGCAATCGCAGTGACCTGACCTTAACGTTATTGAACATTTGTGGAAACATATGGAGAAAAAGGTTCGACCACCTTCTTCCCCTCCTACATCATTGGATATAACATTTTGTATGTCGCTATGGTTATCATCTTATACATCTCACCGTTTTTGTCACATTTTGTATTATGACTATGTTTACAACGGTTTCTTATACCGTTGCTATTTGCTATGAATGTTTTCTATATATGCACTGGGGTTCTGCTTCTAACATGTGTTTGGAGCAGTTTGTCCTTTCAGGACCTTGCGCCATTAAATTTCAACAAACCAGCCAACCAACCAACATCACTGGAACCGTTAGGACACATTGCTGTATGAATAGTACCTAATTACGAAATCTTATGAATAGGACTTAAATCATTCTAACCCGCGTGGAATTCATGCTGTTTTGTAAGCCAAAAGTAGTCCTACGGTTCATTAATAAAAGTTCTGCAGAAACGGTCAGCGTTTCTGTTATTTTGATAACTCCGTGTAGCTTATTTTACCCTAGTTTCTTTAAACAGAGCTCATGTGTATATATTTTGTACGAATAATTTATATTTATCCGTAATTTATATGCTTAAATTTCACTCATTACATATTTTTGAATGAAGTTTGTCTTTATATACTTGATTTATGACTATATTATAAGCTTGTCGACTTAGTAATAATTATGAAGTAATAGTTATGCGCTTTGATTGGACAAAATTTCTAAAACGTTTGAAATTACAGCACCAATTATATCCAATGCCAATACTTTGTATCACATATGTTTTTCTTGTTAAAGGACTTTTATTCTTTCTATCATATAATCAGTAATTATTTGTCATTATTGCAGATCCACAGCATTTTTTTTTTTTTTTTGCATTTAAATAAAGCCACTGTAGGAGAACATTAAAAATTCATAAGCTTTATACGCCACTTAGGTTTATTGTTCCAAAATGTTCTCGATTAAGAAAGTTTTGGCTTCGGGGCATTCCTGTTTGTGTCTATTTTTTGGAAGAGGAGAATGAAAATACTTCATTCTATTGGATAAGAGAATTGGACGCTTTTATTTTTGATCGACATTTTGTTTTCCATTTTAAAAATACACATTAACAGTTATTATGTAATAATAAATTTTCGTTTTAAAAATAGATATTCAAATTATAATTGTAGACATACTTAAAGGACTCTAGTAGAAACACAAACAGTCTAAAAGGCGGCCTCTTAATAACCCACAGTCGATTATTAAAGGTCGCCCCTTCTTAGTTGATTGTGGGTTATAAAGAAACCGCATTTTTACTATATAGAGACGTAGTTTAAAATATTCATTTACAAAAAAATGCTGTAAATGTTTGTTTAAATGAAAATATTCATTTACTCAGTTATAAAAAAAATGCTGAAAATGTTTGTTTAAATGAAAATATTCATATACTCAGTTATAAAAAAAATGCTGTAAATGTTTGTTTAAATGAAAATATTCATTTACTCAGTTGTAAAAAAAATGCTGTAAAATTTTGTTTAAATGAATTTCTGTGTAACAAATAAGTATGGTTTTTGTTCTTGACTATGTTTTTGTTCTTGACTATGGTTTTGTTCTTGACTATGGTTTTGGTCTTTTGTTCTTGTGGCCCAAACAAGTATGGTTTGACTTGGGGAAAATGCAAGGGTGGTTCAGATAAGTGGATTATCAAATATTTTTAATAGAATGGAGGAATTTATAAAAAAATTTTTTCTGTGATACCTTATTTCAAAAATTTAGAATGCTATTAAAAGACGATATATTCTTAATTGCAGATGCCCCTCTAAAATCCCCCAATCATGCCCAACCCTTCTAAATCTAACAAGTAACAAAAGGACAGTGTGTTCATGTTGCCAGATTTGGAAAACTGTCAGCTATATTTGTGTATATCTTCTTCAATATAGATTTGATAAACTGTTGAAAACGAAAAAAAAAAATTGAAAAAAAAGTATCACGAAATGCAGTGAGCTATGTTGTGCTTCAGTTACGAGCATTCTACCTGGTATAAATCTAAATAAGCCTCTAATTTTAGAATATAAACAAACATTACATCGAAATCGGGAGCGATTATTACACTGTTCGTCCTAAGAACCAATTTCGGCATCCAGCTCGGAGGCAATTCTACTCCGCTCGTTCATATTACCTTTTCCATCTCGTGTCAGATTCCGTTTCTTCTCGGCGGTTAATATTTCCTTCATATCTTTCTGGCTCGCCGTTTTCTCCGATTCACCAAGTAAATATAATGCGTCAGATATGTAACAGCTCACTCGTTAGTTTTTCATTGCTTCCACCATCTATATATCGGTGTTGACACTCCACTGACAGAGCAAGCAAAAGCGTTTGCTCAGCTGGGCGCATATCTGATCCTCCCTCTGAATTGAGATTTGCACGATTCCTTTCATAACATGGCGACGAGTCACGAAACGAAGTGCAATTCTAAAGAGCAGCATTGTTTGTGCAGGCTGGCACGGTTATCGTTCATGTGTGCTATTGCATAAAACAAGGCAGAAAGAGTTCCATTTTTATATGTGTTTGGTAATAAAAACCTCGATTATTGTGTTATACGTTTACATTGAAATTTGTTTTGGAGTCAGTTTGGCGGGGCGGTTTTAACGCATGTGGGTTTTGATTAATTTTGATCAACTTTATTTTCAAAACAAGTCCTTTAATGGTTAATTCAAAACAAAGCTTCGTAAAGATTGATTTAAAATAGTTCTGTGTTATGCAGGAGGAAGTCAAACCAAATTCATAGTTTAAACCCATAATGATTCTGAGTTATCTATCTTCATTAAACGCATTTTATGAAGGAGGACTATTTAAAAATGTGTATTTTATTTTTATAATGGGTAAAATATTGCAAATTTTTACTTTTATTGCTCTGATGGATATCATTTGATATTTACCAAATAAAACTGTATATCTTTTCATATAATATAATTTTTCAGTAGTTTTCTATTGAAATATAAATTCTAGTTTACAGGATGTTAAATCAGACAGGAACTCTATTGATTCATCAGCATTTTATAAATAGACTCTTACGGTAGTGAAATCGTCATATATTTTGAAAGCGACACCCAAAAAAACTTTCTGTTTATAGCATTAATGGAAAGCTTTCGTTTACTTTAAAAGATTGGCCTTATATGATGTGATGACACATGAAAAACTGATATTAAATACAAACACCAATGGGTTACTTTATTAAGCGCTCTCGTCCTTGTATTTGTAGTGGCTATAAGCAATTCATATGCGACTGGAGATGGATTTAACTAGTTTTCGGAACCGTTAAACAGTGATTTGTTTTTTGCATGCCGCTGGTATTAGGTTAATGCTGCGATTGAAGCATCAGAATGACTTATTTTACTTCCTACTGCCAATGGCAGATCTAGAGGCTACATAAGCTATGGGAGATACGCAAACTCTTCGTCATACTTCTGTAATCCCTTGACAGCTGAATGAACCTTGGCAACATTGGACATTACCGTTCAGAAAAAAAAAGAGAAAACTACTGCCATGAACGGTAGGGCAGGACCGGCAACCATCTTCTGATATTATTTAGCATTCAGGTAGTTTTCTACATTTGTTAGATTACATTGAGGTTTTGTATGAGAGCATTCTTCAGACATTGAAATAACCACCTCTAACTTGTACTGTCATACTACACTGGTGTTTGGCCCTTCACTTATGTCTACTCTGCATCATATACCTCATTCTGTGTTGAAAATGGGAAGGAAAACTGATTGATATACATGTACATGTCATGTTTCTAAAATAGACTGCAGTCCAGGACTGATGCTTCCAAGTAGTTAATATAAATAGATCTTGCAGTATACCTAATGGTCGCTGGCTCTTATATCCCATATAGTAAGTATTAGTGTGTCCAGCGGAGTGCCTTCCTATTTAGCTCTTGGCAATCTGTTGTTGTAGTGGCCTTTATTATGAATAAGCCACCGGTTGGTGAAAACAATCCAGCTTAAGATTCTTGATCTTCGTTGTTGATGAGTTGCGTGTCAAAGGACTGATTTCACCGCGGTATTTTCTGATTGGACTTTCGATGCTCATGAAAATAAGCTGTACAAGATTAGCCAAACACGTCGGCAGTTGCGCAAATGCTGTGTACATTTCACTTGTCATGGACTACAGTGCGATGATCAAAATCACCCAGGTTACCGGTTTAGCCATTCAGATTTGACTAATATATATTTTGTAATAGAAGTTGACTTATTTAATAAGTACCCTTGTACTGTAGCCTCTTGTTACCAGACATTTGTCTTCCAGTGAGAACTTTTGATTCTTCTAGGAGGGATCTACCACCTAATAAAGAGCCCAGTTTATATATATATATATATATATATATATATATATATATATATAATTTATCATTTCGGGATATGTAAGACCCATATTTGATATCTGTAATTGTAAGTGATCTACACTTTTAAAACTGATACATCTAGTTATGACTCAAAAAAAGGAGGAAAAGGATGAATGTTTACATGTACCTAAAGATAAATGACTTTCGCAAAGCTTTGGCTTTGTCATCTGACTAATCTTAATCTCTCAATATTTATTACTTGAGTCCAATTCTTCATGTGTTTAACCGACTCCCTTTATTGGAATTACCTACAGACATATAAATAAGAATTCTGTGATAAATGATTTGATGTCAAATACCTTAAAAGCGACGAAAGTTTGCCTACGTCAAAGAGGAAGAATTTAATCTATGTAATGTTTTTAAAAATAAATAAATTACACTATCACTATATTAGTGATATGCTACTGAACTGTCTTATTTTAACCTTTTTTGTGATAATTGTTTCGAAAGTCAGTTTAAAAGAGGAATTTTAGATCTGTAATTTAATTGCACTGATGGTTAGAAAGCTGATAATCTTTAATTTTTAATGTATTTCTGTGGCGTTATGGCAGATGTTGATAAGTCCGAAAAATTCAATTTTATGTTTTAAGTTGATATGTCACACTTAAAATTGGTTCTTTAATGTGGTAAAAGCTGTATCCAAGATGGTGGAATTAGGAAATAATACTAAGTTATTCGTATTGGCAAATGCTGTTATGTATAAAAGAAGTAATGCTTGGTCCCTAATTGAATATTTTAGTCCCAAATTGAAATTTTTAATTTAGACCAGCCATATGCTTGAAGTTGAATATGGGTATTAACTAAAGAACATTTGGATTGAAAAACTTAATAGAACGATTTTATATTTCACAACAAAAGTTAGTTTTTCAACTTGCCGAAAACATGAAAAAAAAATGGCATTTCAACATCTGCCATAATGCCACAGATTTGTAATAAAAGCTAAGTATTATTATACAGTTATTGAAGAGGTGTTTTCTTGTCCAGATAATTCGTTTTTTAAAATATTAGTATGCTAATTACACAGTAGAATATCCCACCCCGGCAAAAAAAGTGACTCGAGTCAAAACATGGCAATTTTGAGGTTATGTCGTTGAAAAATATGTATGAAGTGCCCCGGCAAAAAAAGTGACTCGAGTCAAAAAATGGCAATTTTGAGGTTATGTCGTTGAAAAATATGTATGAAGTGCCCCATCGTGCAAGAAAAGCGACACATCGCTATTTCGCAATTTGTCCACCTGAGGGCAGTTGTATCAGTTTTATTGTAATGCTAGTTCAAGCTGTATAGTACTCTTTAATTTTTTGAGTTGTGCCGCTTTTCTTGCCGGGGTGCGATGTGACGTTATTGCAACAGTTAAAATCGTACATTCTAATAAAGATCGATCGGAATTTTTTTTAACACCCCTTGAAAAATCTCTCTGGCGGTTACACATATCAGGGTTATGTAGGGTTTTGTAGCAGAAATACACCGCTCATTGTGATCACAATAGGATTATGACTTTATAATAATACTACCCGGATAGCCTTAACTGGTAATAATAATTTCCTTAAAAACCGTCATGACCCAATTGCATCAATCTAATCTAAGTTTATTAAAAGCGTAAAAAAAAAAACACACGTTTGCAAAATATTTATCAGCAGCAGCGGGAAACTTGTAGAGACACAAATTTATTGCTGTTGCTAACGCAAGTATTGAAGGCATCTTAATAACCACGATTTATTAAAGTTTTTATAAGATTGTGCTTTTTATTAGATTGTGGTTATTAAAAATGCCTTCTATTCCTATCATAAGACTCAGAAAAATTCACTAATATTGGATTTCCTGTAGTTTTTACGTAAAAGCTAATTTATAATTGTTTGTTATTCTTAGTGTTTCTGGAGATTATCTGTTTGGTGGGTGCTTAATCTTAATTTTCAGAACATCCCCCTCATTTCAACTTTCTTGATAATTCCACCTTTTTCTGAATCTTTCTTATATTGAAAAATTCCTATATCGATCTTTCGATATAGGAACGAACCATTCCTATATTGATCTGAGATAGTGATTGCCAGTTGGGGCCCTCAACTATGAATAGTAAAACTTGATGCTTTCGTGAATATCCATCGATCCAACGACTAATCTGCAACACCCCAAAGAACTAAGTTAACCAGAGGTGCTGAAATTTCTTCTAGTTCATCAATATATGTTTTATCTTTTATACAAATTTTACCGAGCTTAAAACAGATTTTCATTGTTTTTCTGAGATGTGATCTGACATCTTGATCTGCAAACACACAGCATCAAAAACGTCATTTTCCCTTGTTGCGCGTATTGACTATTGCGTGTATTGACGTATTGACTATTATAGGGCTTGCTGCTTGCAGTAACCGATTTTTTTCACGTTTTTGTGAGCAGAAGTGTGGGATATTAGCAATTTCATAACAATATACGAAAGGTTCTACTGCCCATGATCACAATGAGCGGTGTCCTTTGTGATAAGCATCCTCCCCCCTTACTAACATATCACCGCATGAATTATTTGGGTTATTCTGTGAAGAAGGACGATTGTAAGTGGTTTTCACTAATCATCATTTCCTTTTATTAAGTCACATTATTCAATGTTTTGAAGTAATCCTTTCAAGACCGATCATCTCAATCCTTTTGTTTCAGCGCAACTCGATTTCCCCACATGACAGAGATAAACCCCGAAGTCGATCTCCCGACTTAGATATCGACAAGAAGAGGAGAAAAGAGGATAAACATGACCACGTGAGTAACAACTGATTTTTTTTCTTTCTTTCTTTTTTTTTTTTTTAATATTGCGACCATTGGTCATAATTCTTTTCATAGAGGTATTTGGCTGGAAAATTACTTGAACCAACTTTACAACTTACTAAGCACTTCGCAATACACTGTCGAAGTTAAATTATTTGAATCGGTTGAAGTATCGATATAAGCTGATGATGGTGAATGTGCTGGAGGGTGTATCTTTCAGTGTTCCGTATGGCCTCAGATGATTGATTTATTTTCTTGTCTTCATCACTATTTGTTAATATCATTTTTATGCTATCTGTTGCTTAAAAAGAGTTTTTTATCTATTTCCTTAAGTGACAGCGAATGTGTGTTCTAGTGTTTGTCACAAAGTTGTTGTTTCCAATCCCCTTGGTATAGGAAAGCCTACACCAAGTCCAAAGGACCTAGGTCCTCAAATCCTAGGTCCTTGGCGAAGGGTAGTAAGCAGCTTCACTTTAAGGCGAGGTACCAATAGGGCTGAAGTCTGACTTGACCTCGAAGAAGAAAAGAAATGTCGACGACCCCGAGATTAAGAGTCTCGTGCTCTACCGACTGAGCTAGCCGGGTTGCAAAGTAAAGGCTACATTTCAAATTCTAGAATGGCTTACACGCTATAAATCGAAGGAGATGGATTATGGCTCTATAAATTATTTAAGAGACAAACACGAACTTAAGCTGTTTTCATCTACTCTTTCCAAAACATAACGGTTAGGGTATATGGCATTTATACATTAAACAGAAAGTTGATTAGTTAGTCTTTCATATTTAGAATTCAGAGATAAAATGAAAAACGAAACACAAATCTTAGAAACAAAATAAATGCACATTCGTGGACCACCTGCGGTTTTTGTCAACAATTTTTGGTAACACGTGACCTGGGTAAACCAGACAAACTACATTAATGCCTTCCTTCTACAGGAATGAAAAGCAAATTTTCTTGTTCCCCTCCCCCCCCCCCCCCTCGACATCGCGGTAGATCACCCTGTAAACAGCAGGGGTAAACCTCGGGCACTTTCTGCATGCACGATTCTCTTTCAAACGGTAAGTTTCTATTTTAAGAAGGTGACACGGATATATGGACTACATTCAGCGATCTAGCTTTGGCACGTTCCGTAACCTTAGGGTCTTGCTGTTGGAGTTTTACCATTCTACGATATCTAAATCCTGAAGAAAAGCAATAGTTAAAATCTTGGTTTCACGTCGCTATAAATTATATTTCCTTTATTTATATGAATCACAAGAAATAATTTAATTGTTAGATATCTTTTAATTATTAATGAAGGAATTAAAATATGGCGTAAGCAAATAAGTCATTTATTCCATTGTTTTGAGAAGATGGCTGCTTACATTTTCTTTTTTTATTTTATTCAGATCCGAAATACTTTTTACCTTTTTATAAAGAATTCTTTCAAAAGAATGATAAAAAATTTAGTTATTTATCTACTTATATGTTTTGCAACAGATCCATCATTAGGTATCATAAAATGAGTTAAATACATTTATTCGAAATAATTTGGCTAACAAGTCTTTGCCATCAGATTTTCTTACGGTCTTTTTTTGTTAATTTATTTTAATGTAAAAGGATTTTTTTAATGTTTTGACCCACTTTCTTTTATATACATACATTTTCTTATCTAAATTAGTCGTGAACTGTTTGATTAAAATAAGGAAATTCAGATCACAAATTGGCATATAATTATCTTCTTTGGAAAGATAAATGAGCTTAATATTGATTTAGCATATGTATTATTTAATATCTGTACAATATTGAAATGAATATACATGTGTCAAATACAACATAATTTAGTGCAATACTATTATTCTACCTTGGATGTCTGAGTTAGTACATAAAATTGAAGGTTTGAATTACGAGGTCCACTCATTATATTGACTCTGAAAAGAAAAGCTTGGTTTAGAAACATCCTTAATAATGTATCTGGATTTTTCCTGACCCGAAAAGGAAGTCAAGTTCTTTAGCCGTCAAGATCTTTGGTTATGACTCAAATAGATTTTCTTCCAAACGGTTTCATCAATGACTTCGCGTACCAGAGGACATTTAAAGATTTAAAGTAACTTGAAACAACTTATCGTTAAAGCAATTGATTTAATAATACTCCATGTACAGCATGCACTTGGTTAGCTATCGAGTATTGTTTTGTTATATGTCAAGCTACTAAAGATGGCTGTACTGAACTCTTCTTATGAATACAGGTGGAGTCACACTGCATAATAGCATTAAAAAAAAAAAAAGGTTTGAAATAAATTTTATTGTTGCTCATATCCATGCGTATACTTTGTGATACCTTTGCTCCTGATACCTTGTGTTCATTCAAAATAAGTGAAAAACAATTATTTTGTTGAAATTGTGTAATTTACTTATCATATAAAAGAAGAAACAAGAAATTTCTAATCAATTGCCAATTTTCATTAATTTATAGGTATATTTAAGTTTATTTCTCTTGCTAATATGCAGTTTATTCTTTTCAAATAATGTATTAAAAATATGGTGTGTTAATTATTTTTTGTCAGAGTTTGGTATTGACGACAAGAAAGAAATTTATAAAATAAGAGATTACACTTTGCAGTAACGAAATTTGTGTTTTATTCCTATCTTCAAGATAACGAAAGTGCCTAGAATTTAAATTAGGTTTTCATTATAAAATACATGATTAGGAAAATTGTGCAGCGAAAGTTTTTAGTTCAGCAGCTAATTTAGAAGGAAAATGAAAAGTTCCATTAAATATTGAAGATTTTTAATGATAATTTAACTACAGTTCTTTTCTATCCTAAACAAAGTAGCATTACTACTTTCGTAATTAATTATTTAGAACTTTAATGATGTTGCCCCGAATTAGATTCTCATTTTAAGTGCTATAAAAAATTTATAAAAAAATGATTAAACTTTTTACTCTTATTCATTTTTTTTATCGGACTGTTTCATTAGACGCGGTGTTGGATCATACCTTAAAACTCTTCAGAAAGCCTCTGGAGAGAATGTTGTCTTTTCTATTACTTTTAAATTTAACTTAGAATATCAGTAGGATATTTTTCAGTGTAGTAGATTTAACTTTGTTTTACCCCTTCAGTAAACATACGAAGGTATCTTAAATTTTTATTTTTGCCTTTGAAATGTGAAAGAGCATCTTTAACTTAATATTTAAAGATTTAAGTTACAAATTAAAGATTTTAGTTACAATATAAAACTCTTTGTACTTACTAAAGCATGGATAAAAATAATCGCTAGATAATTTGAACCGCACAAGTATATCTAAAAGAAGCTTTTAAGCTAAAATTATACTGTTATCTCTATTTTATTTCAATATACTTTTATAACGATGTGAAAACTTCGGGGTTTAACAATAAATTGCCATACTGGTTGAAAAGTCAACTAATTAAAATTTCTATCGTAGATGTGGTACCTGAAGCTTGTGTAATATCAAATTTTTCTCAAATCTCAAACATGTATTTATAGCTTTATTTTAATACTTTTTTTACAGTTTAGGAAAGAATGAAAGAACTAGATTTAAAATTGCAAAAGTTCTTAAAAGCAGTTTGAATCGAGAGGAAAGAAAAGATCATCCGAGAGCTCTAATTCCTTTTTTGACGAAGGTCATATGAATACATCTTATCCTATACAGTTTCAAATTAAATACTTCACTTTTTTTTATATCTTTATATGGTGGATTTATCCTCAGTTGAAACTTAACTTTTGACTACTCCTTTCTATGCCCTAAGGCAGCTGAAATTGAAAAGAATATATATATTTCACGTTTCTGATACATTCAGTAAAAAAAATAATAATAATAATAATCAATCCAATTCCATATTTTTATTTTATTTGGGAACCACTGTTTCGTTCCGTGGCTCTAGAAACCAAAACTAGCGCTGAGTCGATGTGTGTTTGTCGTTTCAGTTCGAAAAAGGCGGTACCTTGAACGAGCTGGTAGCACTCTGCTTCCCCAACCACCAGGCGAATGAAGAGGACAAAAGTGATCAAGACCTCGTCGTCGATATATCTAATGAGGTCAGAAATTTCCCACATTCTTCTTAATCCTTCTGTAATTTACATATCTTCTGCTTTTTCATTCTTTGCTGAGAGCTCCTCCAAACTGATGACTCTGTCTGACCGTAAACCTCGAGGATGCCAATTAATATAACGTGGTTAATGAAGGCCTGTAAATGTTACAGTCTGTCATTTGTTAATCTGCTGAGTATTCTATACATTTAAAGTATACCAAAGAGGTATCCAAACTGGTGGGCAATATGCCCTACATTTGCCTTTTCTGCAGTGTACCAATGTCCCCAAAAGGGTAAATTACTGAAAGCTTCTATAAGTGCACAATTTATCAGTTTTTAATGCGATGTATCACAGATTAAGTCACTTTTCATTAACCTGTCTTTTTCGTATATTATAGTACATTACCTATGACATGCTGTTCTGTCTTTTGTTCACTCCATTCGTATGACTGGACTAAAAAGCAAAATCCGGGCAATAATTAAAACTGCATTTACCCTTAAAGCTACTTAAAATGGGAAACAGCATCGATACTGGTCGAATATGTTCTTCCACTTCAAAAATATAAATCCTGCAACAATAAAAACGACACTTTTATTTCTGTTAGTTTAAAATCTTCGAGAATCAATATTCTGTACGCTGTTAAGCTTGATTAGAAACTCTCTTCAAAGCGCTAGTATTGTTAATTGTTGAAGGTACCAGTGTTTTTCATTGTTAAGTTCACAAGCTATTGTTTTAAATCACCTTTCAAATAATAAATTGGAGAATAAATGCAGAAATTAAATGAATTTCAATTAATTTTGCAACGCTTGAGAAATCTCTTTCAATTTATTAGATCGGCAAGGAAATGTGTTACAGTTTTAGTAATTATCCTAGTTTCCACAATCCATAAATGCAGAAACAACCTCCAATTTATCATTTTTCCACGCACTCGCTGTAGTTTTTCTCTGTAACGCAGCTTTTGAAAGCAATTTAATAAATACTCCTTTATGTTCCGTTTAACATTGTTACTGTGGATATCTGCGAATTTTCCCTTGGTTCTGTGCGCAGGTGAATTCCTGATATTTTGCTGAGTTCAGAGTTTAATAAATTTCCTTTTCTTCGTATACGGAAATTGATATTTTCCCTTGTAACAGTTAGGATATTTATTTAGCTGAAAGTTAATAGTTTCCTTTTCTTTGGTCACTGTTATCATAGTTTCTGAATAGTATTAAATTGGGTCAAGATTTTGCAAATAATTTGCTATAAAATTATAGACAGAATTGATATTCAGAAATCTTGTTAACGTCTAACATGTGTAAATACATATATAGTATCACACAACGGTATATCTGTATATATATTAAAGAGCTAGATAATTCAAATGGATTATAGGGGAGAAAGTCTTAATAGTGCCTAACAAGGAAAATGAAGTTTAGGAGGAACTACCACATGCACTCTCATAAACTGTATATCCACAAATGAACCTAACCTCTTTAAATTCCTATATACTCAGTAAACGTCTTCTCCAAGTTGAGTTTCGAAGCCTGCTTCAGGAATAAGAATTAATCTAGCTAGAAAAAAATTAAAATAAAGAGAGGGAATCAGTTGTGTGTACCTTTCTAAATTGACATTGTACTGGAAATGTTATTTGAAAATTTTCTAATATACAATATTAAGCACTAAAAGTGTATGCAGTTTTGTATGAATAAAATAGATTTAAGGATATACATAAGGATTTTTCTCATTTTTCTATAACTATTAATTAGTACCATGGCTTTCCGTTTTCACCTTCTTTACATAAGATTTCCTAAATTCCTCGATAAAAATAAAATTTCCTTGTGTAGCTATAACATGTAGATAAGACAAAGTCCATGAACTGGTAAAAAATGTGTTTGAATAATTTGACACATTCATAACGACTTGATGAAATTGTGTCTTATTTCATCTTCAACAACTCACCTGCATTTTTTTCCTCTTTAAAAACGAACTGGCCAAAGCATTCGAGGCTGATATTCTAAATACTGAAAGACCGTGCAATGAGGGTGAAAACCTTTAACACTTGCATTACACGCATTATCTAACAAACCTCATAAGCTATACACTCTATATTAGAATGCACACGCTACAATCGTAACGTTTGGTAATGAATTAGGAGCTGAGATCTTGGGAATTGTTTGTCTAAGACTAAATGTATGCAGCTGATAATTATTAAAGGGTGAATTATCTGTATTGCGATATGCTAGACAGTATTTTACAATATACCTCTTTATTTATATGGTCTTTAAACATTTCAAAATAGCACTCTTGAGATTCCAAATGCGAATCAACTTTGCAAATATTTACATCAATATTTCTGTCTCACTGCTTCAAATAAACACGATTCTTGTTTTATTTACCGATATCTATAGACGTGGATAAGGTTGTATTATATGCGTCATGCGTGCCTTAACGTTTGTTTAATCAGTTTTTATTTGAATCAGATCCTAGTATAACAGCTCTTTTGTTCCAACTTCCTTTCTGGGTTGCCAGAGAATGACAGTAAAATAAATAAATGGCATTGAACTTTTCCGTTCATGTTTTGCTATTCCTCTCCCTTGCGAGTTTGAATCAACATTTAGAACCTTTTTCATTTCAAACCATTCATTTTTTTTAAAAATTTATTTAAAACTTAATTGCACGCTCGCTTCCTTAATCTTCAAAAACACATTATGAGAAATAAAAAGGTTTTGTTTTACATTTTCTGTTTTTTAGATATTTTTTTTTATGCTTTTTGTTCAAAATTGGTTTATCATTTGTCATCCTGGTGTATTTATTTGCAAGTAGAAAAAAAAAAATTATTATGGGACACAGTTTAGCTTTAAGTAAAAACAAAAAATCACAATTTCTTTTTCTTGAAAAACGTGATAATAATGTAAACAGTGGTTCCCAAATATATTTGGCTTTTTCCAAATGTGTAATTTTATGTTTCATCAGCGTATTTCCTTTCTGAAAGTTAGCACCGACGCCGTTAGCTACTCTCTCTCTCTCTTAAGCATTCAGTTTAATTTCCAAAAGAATTGTTTATTTTATTTTAAGTTCATGTTTTATGTTTGGGGATCTTTACTTCCGTGAAATGAAACTGCATTCCGTTTTATTTCCAGGAACCTCTATCTCCACCTAATGGTGAAATGTCGCCAAGAGAAAATGGTACAGAAAGGGGGCCTAAAAGGGAAAGACCGCCAAGTCGTAGTGGATCGTCGTCGTCCAGAAGTACACCATCTTCTGCAAAGCACAAGGACCATGTGGTACGTTAGTCTATATATGAGGCGGTGAAAGGCAAAGTGGTGTAAGTCAGTAAGTCAAGTGGTGTAAGTCAAAAGAGTTTTACAGTAAAACTACAAAAGATTCCACTATAAATTGAACAAATTATAATTCATAATAATTATCATACTATTGCAAATAATAATTATTTGTAATTCCACTATAAATTGAACATGGAGATTACATATTTGCCCTCAAATAAAAAAAGTTGAAAATGTGACTTACACCACTTTGCCTTTCACCGCGTCATATATAAAACAGTTCCGTAACTGACTGACTGATTGACATACAACGCACAGACCAAACCGCAGGACTTAAAGGGCTGAAATTTTACATGGCGGTTCTTCTTATAGTGTAGGGGTGCACAAAGAAAGATTTTTGAAAAATTCTTCTTAGGTTTTTAAAATTGAATTTTTAATCTACTTTTGTAACTTTTTTTAAGTTTGCATTTAAAATAATAATCTGAGGGTTATAAAATTTATATCACGAGAAAGATCATAAAAATTCCTTTAAAAGGAAATCTTTTTCGAATCTTTACCTCCATTTTCTAATTTATGGTGAATTTTTAAAGATTAATTTTTAGAATTTAATTTATTAAATGCTGGTCACGTGCTTTCTTTTTCTGGTACTTTAAATTAATTTATCGTCACGTGCATAACAACGAAATAGACAAAAAAATAATTTTTTTTCTCGCTAATGCGGCAGACGATTGGGCATTATCCAAAAAAATATCAAAATACAGTAAAAGATATTTTCCTCAAACTCTATTATGTTAACTGTACTATATTCTTTAGTATGTTCTATTACAGCGGTTCTCAACCTGGGGGGCGCACCCCCCTGGGGGGGGGGGCGTAGAGAAATTTCAGGGGAGGCGTGAGTTTAAAAAAAAGCAAAATAAGAAGTAAAACTAACTGTAATTTACTGTACTCAATTTTGCACTCAGAATGTAACCGTAACATATTTTCGACATACGAACACGAACACGGTAATTTTCGTACACGATAATTTTTGTAATTGCAAACACACGATAATTGTCGTACGTCTGGACGTTGAAAGTGACCTGAGGTGTGCTTTGTCATAGTTACAACCTTATATTCAAAAACTTGTCAAGGACAAACAGTGGCAGCCCTCTCATTAATGTTGTGAAAGTGACTGGTATTACATGCCAACCTCACCTAGATCCTCGATTACCTCAAATATATTTGATCTGTATTTAATTCTTTAATTTCATATCTTCTAATAATAATATGTTCCAAATTAAGATATGAGTAGTAATATTAAATTTTGTGTATGAAATTATCTATTCTATATTTTCATTTAATAACCAGCTTCAGTTTCAAATTCTGATTGTATTACTTGTATTGTCCACATATGGTGGTGATGGTGGGAGGGGGGGGGCGTGACCTCACATCAGTGTTCAAAGGGGGGCACAGAGCCTGAAAGGTTGAGAACCCCTGTTCTATTAGATTTAATTTGAATATTTTCTTCTACATTATTTTGTCTATAAAAATATGTCTTACGATTTTTTTATAAATATATTTTTTGTTTTTTTACATCAATTGCATACATTGATCGTTGTATTTATTATATAATATATATATATATGTGGCATTAATTGCATACATTGACCCTTGTATTTAATTTGAATGTACTCCATAGTGAAGTGCGGGTTTTCAGCTAGTCTATTATAAACGAATAATTTGTCATCAACAGATAAATGGAAAATCTCTTCGTATTTACAGTAGCATCCCAAAATTAAGAATTATACAGACAAATTTGAATAAGTTCTCAAAATATTTATAAAAGGTAATAAACTTAGTTTTTACAAAAACGGGAAAACACGTTGCTAGGGATATATTTGAGTAAATACGGATTTAAATAGGAAATGTAGCTCCAAAATCAGTGAAACAAATCAGGGATCAGAAACACAAATCCTTAAAATATCAAAATTTAAGGCAGGCAAAATTTAATGGCCGATTTTGCTTTCCTTGGCTCACTCATTTTGTAAGCTTTTTTCTTGTTTTGCTCCTGAGAATGCAATCTGAATTGACGTTTTAAATTCATGAATTGAGTCCACTGGACCTACAAATTTGCAACCTTTGAGATCCGGATTATTAACACTGAACAGCAACCAAAGTTTAATTATTATTCTTTGTCTTTGTTATCACGTTGGAAAATAAAGTAAACTAAGTATTCTGTTTTATATTTGATTTCAATATGCGAAAGTATTTCTTTTCTTTTTTTCTTTTTTCCTTTTCTTTTCCAAGATTCCAAGAATGTACTCTAAATTTTCCCTGCTCAATTGCTGAAATTTATGAACATGCAATCAGCGATATATCGCCATGTTTAATGCAGTAGTTAGCATGTGATGAAGGTTGCTTTCAGGCTTCCGTCAAACATTACATGGACCCTCTCGTCAAAAATCACCGATATGAGTCTTATCGGTAAAATTTTCCGATTTTAGAAGTATGGAGATTACAAAATGGGGTGTAATTTTTTTGCTAGTAAAATCGTTTAACCGCGATTTACTTCATTAATTTTTGCTTAGGTTTTCAGCAATAATCTATCTGAATTCTAAATGGTCTGTTAAACGAGTAGAAAGAGATTAGATTCAATATAATTACATCAGATTATCTCGTTTATTTTAACGTTATGCGCAGCATCTAGGTATGGGTGAAATGTTTCCTCCGAATCAACTTGTGGTTAGTTGATCGAGAGTTACAGATTTATTGGAACATAATCTCGTCGTAAATGAAAAAAAAAATCTCTATTATTGCACTAGAACTTGCGGAGGTTGAATGGATTACATTAAGATTTTCGATCATTTGATTTATTATTGTCTGAGTCATAATGATATTGTGGTAGAAAAACCTATATTTTGTCAAAGCTTTGCCATGTTTCGTTGGGTGCTTTTGTGTTGAACTCATCCATTGCCATCTACCATTGTCAAAACTTAAAGAAAAAGGTCATGTTATCTAAAAAATTAAATTATTTTAAACTCAATAAGTACCGGAAATTAAGGTACACCTATCTCTACCAAGGATAAAACCAAACATTTTGGCTGTCATGGTGGTTCTAGTATTAAAATATGGAGAAACCAGTGGTAGACTTAAACTGAAAATGTTGCTATTAAATAGAAACTTTTTTTGCCTTGTTTATTTAAAGATAATAGTTCTGTTTTTTTACAAATAATCAGAGTGTTGTTCTCATTTAGCTTTGAAAAAAAAAATAACCTTTCTCTTAGTTTTTGGTTTGTCACAGATTTATGAATCCAATGATCCAATCCCTTTGAAAGGAATTGGCCAATGTTGCCTTGCATACTTGGGCCTCAATGTTTTGACAGGTTATTTTTTTTCCTTATTACAGAACGAGAAACCTCCTACACCAGTCTCGAAGCCAGTGACTCCCACAAGCTCTGGTTCAACGACGCCCAGTTCCAGTGGTATCAAGCCTCATCCAAAACATGCGTTAGGTAAGTACCTTATGATAGTTCCTCATCTTCTTCTCTAAAGGTACACAGGGAAATGATTAGATATGTTAATAAGAGTTTTAAAACACAAGTTTTTTTTTTCTCTTAAATAAATCACTAAATCATGATGATCCATGTATGAGCACAATAATGTAGAACAGTGTCAATACAAATCTGGTGCTATTTGCATAATATGGATTTACAGCTTCTTCCAGAATTTTTGTCTCATGGGAGAAGCAAATGCAGAAGTCCTACTTGCTGATTTCAGTGGAACAAAGCAATGACTTAAGAATCTAACTACTGATAACTCAGCCATATCTCTCTCTATCAGTGTTTAAACCAGTCGCATTGCGTGGCTTTGCAGCACTAGCACTTGATTCTATTATTGTGTTAAGTAGTCACTGGTCGAACGTATAACAGTAGTTGTATAAGAGTTTATCACCAAACGACAGAAAATCAGTTTAACCTCTAAATTTTATCTTGGTTTGATTGTTTTGATACCTTTCAATATACTTCGATTTTATTTTCGTACTTACTGTAGTTTAGTACTACTGTTACTTTCTTATGTTTAGCACGGTGTTCTCTATAACTGTGTAGTGACATTTTACTTTGCTTTTAATTTATTTTGTTCTTTAAACCGTTAATTGATGTTAGTCTTCGTTACTCTCTCATATTTGGGGCTCTGTGTTTCCAGTAACAAAGTGAAACAACCCCAGTGTTCAAGCAGTTGATATTCTTACTGTGTCAAAGAATTTGTCAACTGTCTGATTGTGGTCCCATGACAGCTGATCTCCAAAGTAACGACATATGATCTCAATTCAGTAAATCCGATCGATCCCTTAATTTTACGTTCCTCATAATTCATTAGGTTCTTTGTACCATTAATCGATGCTATTTTTTCCCATCTATGGTCTTGGTTCTATGGCGTATAAATAAATGTCATGTACGTTTGTTCTGGTTTTACCTTGTGCTTGCCGCAGCTTGTCCTCTCTGGACCTTGCGCCAAAAAACCCAAACCAACCAACCAACCAACCATCTATGGTCTTCGTTACCCTCTCATATTTGGCGCTCTGAATTTCTAGTAACAGTACGCCGTTGAAAGGGAACCAACCCCAACGTTCAGACATTAGAAACTATTATTGTGTCAGATAATTTGTCAATGGTCTAATAGCAGTTGCAGGACGACTGATCTCTAAACTGACATAGTACGAAAAGATGTCTCCCTCTAGAAAATTTGTTTGTTTGATTTCTTAATCTTATATTGCTTTTAATTGCATTGAACCTTTGCATCATTAATATGTGTCATTTTAGAGCATGCTATAGTCTACGTTACTCTTTTATGTGACGCTTTGTATTTCCAATCTTTGAAAGAGAACCAAACCCAGTACTCTTGGTTACTCATATTGCGCTAAGTACTCACTTATCAAATGTTTAACATTCGTTACGCGACAGTTGATTTCTCAACTAACCTTGCGAGTAGAGAGTTTGTTCAGCAACAGAAAGAATATTTGTTGTTGTTGCTAATCCTATCTGATCTATCGGTTAGATCAGATCCATCATGAGACCAAAAACATTTTAAAAAATCCAAATCAAGGAGGGGACTCTGCTTCAAATCCTCCTTTTCAAGCCCCAAGCAAGAAAGATGGTCAGAGGTGGAATGATTGATGTTACATTTTCCACAAATGGGGAAGATCTTATTGCCTTAATCAAATTTAAGGCACTTCAGGTGACCACTTGACAAAGCAGTGATAAAGCAGTCCATGAGTAAGAATATTTTGTCCTCTCTACTAATTTTTGGTTCATTCCACAGGTCCTCCTTACCCATATGGCCTTCACGGTGCTGCAGCTCTTGCTGGAGAGCTGGGCTCGGCAGCATTCCCTCAGGCTGTTCTTCACAACAACATCTCGCCAGCACTCAACTCCTACTCGAGATCACTGGTAAATTTCCTTTATCATTGACAATATTCATGGAAAAAAATCGTCGATATCCTTAAAATTTCAACATTTAAACAAAAGTTCCATGGTTTTCTTTTTTTTTTAAATTGCTGTACAAACTATTGTTCGCCATCACTAGTGGAGTTTTAAAATTAACCCAATAACCCCCTTAACAGAAATTGAAAATCAATCCAGATTTTGCCTTGATACGAAACTTTAATGTTAAATTAGGATCGTTTCATAGTGTGGTCCACTTTAAAAATATTTTCGAGGTACTTAAGAACAAGCGACGCCCGGTGGCGTAGTGGTTAAAAGCGTCAAGCTACCACCCCACAGGTCCAGGATTCAATCCTGTGACTGGGCAAGGTCGACTCAGCCTTTCTTCCCTTGAGTGGGCCGATAAAATGAGGACCAGGCTTGCTTGAGAACTAAACTTTGGGGGTTCCACGTAGGTTGACCACCTGACTGAGACATATGCCGTATGGCACCCCAGTCCCACGGTTAAGAATGCGGAGATTGGCACCACCGACCTTGGTCCACAGCGGACTGTTGCGCCATGAGTTTAGTTTTAGTTTAAGAACAAGTGCTTCATCAAACTACCGCTAAAAAAATTTGTTTAGCTCTAAAGATTTTTTTAACTTCCAGTAGCTAAAATTCAATATCTGCTGCACCATTCATTCAGTTTTCGAAACCGAATAGCTATAGATGTAACAATTTAAAGTTAACTTGAAATGCTGTAGAAAACTATTAACTTGTGTTATTTTTCTGTGATGTTAAAAGTAATCAAACTGAAGCCGGGTGCGGTGGACCAGTTCGCAAAGGCAGCTAAGCCTCAGTGGTCAAATAAATTTCAATACCACATCTTATTTGTTGCTAATGCCCCTTGGTTGGAGGTTCCATTCACCAGGTCCTAATAGGCAATTGGGCTGAAAGGGGTGGCTTCTGTTTTAGAATCAGCACCACAAGGGTCGGAGTCCGACTTAGCTAAGTGACCGTTCCCTTAATTTTGAACCGAGTCAAGTGACGAGACTGGGAAAACTTGATCCCGCACCTCCAGAGGTAAACTTGAGAACTTGGAGGACATTGCAGCAAGACCTATTTTACGTGTCCCGGCCACCATTAGTGAACACGGCGGTGGATTTGCAGCGACGAGCATCGAACTAGGGACGTTCAGATCACTGACCCGCTGCTCTTGACAACTGAGCTACCGCACCCATACATCTTATTTGTAAACTTGTTTATATCCTTATATAAACTGCAGAAGTAACTTATTTCAGGTTCATACCAGAAAACGACATGCGTCTTTGTTTGCATTATGCTTATCCTGTAATATTACTCATGAGATGTTTTATACAAAAGAATATTAAATTAAAAATATGACCTAAAAGTGTTAGAGTCTTTATAAGAGGATTAAACTGAAATAGATATTTATGTTCCTGGTTTTGCATTAAATATTAGGGCATGTTATTTAAAAATAACAACTGAACATAATGAGCATTTTTCTCCTTTGATGACAACTCTAAAGCTAGGCACTAATTTACAAATATTAAATATAACTATAAAACTATAACTATTAAATATAACTGTAAATTATTCCTTAATTTTGCAATTAAAATCTTCTTACGAAATAAGTTTATTCAGATAGAATTAATATTATACATTTCAAGAGCACTTTATAATAGTAATAATTTGTACATTTCAGAAAATAAAATAGATGAAATATTGGTTAAAAAATGCATTGTTAATCTATACTCACCTTTTTCGTATCCCTTGATTGCAAGATATCATAAATAAGTTTTTAATATTGATTCCTCTAAAATTATTTACGTTTTTAATGTACCCCACTTTTTCGTGTTATTTTTTTTCCTTGGTGATTTCATTCGAACACAGGTCTCTAAGATCCGTGGAAATAGTAACATTTTAGAGGTCTTAACACTTTGATCTTGTTACTTTTATGACTCTAAAAATATTTTACTAGTCGTTTGAGAGTAACCAATTTATAACCGATGTTGACCAAAACTGAAATTTACTGAAAATAATTGGTTGACTTAATCTGTGTTTCAACTTTTTTTTCACTTTGCAGTTAAACTAGTTTTATTTGTAGACCAAAGTCATATGAGTTCAGTGGACCTTTTTAATTTGTGGTGTGTTGTTTCAGGTGGGGTTTGATCATCCATCTATGAGAACACCTGGTTTTGGAAGTATCCCCGGTGGAAAACCGTAAGTACATTCATCACTTCTTCTGTTCTAAAAATATAAAAAAATACATTTACATGGCCTTGAAACTCGTGTATGCTTAATTCCAGTCAATATAACCAACTTAAGTTCTATCTAAAATTAATTAAATTGCATTCAGATTGAAAGCATTTTGAAAAATTACGGTTTTTATTGGTAGCATTCAAAATAAATGCTACCGATTGACCACAATTTAACCAGTATGCGCGACATCTACGAACAACTCTATTCAGTATCTAATTAAAACATATTATACTCGGGAAATTTTGTGTATATGCTAGAGCCAGCCCTAATAATATTTAATAGCTATTGATCACATTTCCTTGCTTGCTCTCTCTCTCTCTCTCTCTCTCTCTCTCTATATATATATATATATATATATATATATATATATATATATATATATACAGTGGAATCTCGATCTATCGTTTTTCAAGGGACCGATTGAAATGAACGATAAATGCGGGGAAACGATAGATGCGGAAACGTAACAAAGCAATATGATAGTTGGGACTGGATAAAATGAACGACACATACGGAAAAACGATGGATCCGAAAACGATCGATCGAGATTCCAATGTATATATATATATATATATATATATATATATATATATATATATATATATACTGGGAGAGCCAAAAGTTCGTAAAAACTTTAAAAATTCATAAAAAAGGAAGAAACTATGATAAAGAAGTGCGGTTTGCAATGAAGGGCTCACAAGAAAGTTGGATTATTTTTAACAGAAAAATTAAAATTTAAAAAGTCACTGGAAGAGTCACTGGTCTAGCTTTTGCGAGCACTGACTGCTATTCCCCGTGGACAATTCCGCCGCCATATTACTCATAACGGTTTCCACCGCAGTCATGCGGCCCTCTGCCAACGAAGGTCTTCCACTTCGTGGCCGATCCTCCAAATCTTCGTGTATCACGGTCTTTTATTGCAAGATTGATTTACATAATTCTGTTGAATCTCTCGCATGTCAGCGCCATCTACCGGTAACTTTTTAAAAAAAATTAACTTTTTAAAACTTTTTGATTGCTAAAAATATCCGACCTCCTTGTGAGCCCTTTCTTGCAAACCGCACTTCTTTATCGTGATTTCTTCCTTTTTTTGTATGATTTTTTAAAAAAATTTACGAACTTTTGGCTCACTCACTCTATATATATATATATAGATAACATTGCAAGTTACATACATAGACTGCTTATTTGTCAAATTAATTTAGAATTAACGTAATTTCATCGATGATGTCCGTCTTAGATGCGTCTATGAATTCTAGATACTCACTAGTCATGCGATATCAGTATTCAATCGTAATGACATTATAAGGGAATAACGCTTAGATAACTACCACTTTCCTCTCTTTAGTGGCGAGTGATTCATAAAGGGCACAAAGGAAAGTCACTAGAGTAGAACTTTTTGTTGTCGCATTATTGCAGCCGTTCAGAAAATCTAAGAAATTACTTAATGTAGACATTTAGAACATAGAATATACATAAGGAGGAATGAACGTCAATACAAGTATTACAAGTAAATTTCTCGTGTACGAGTTAGCCCGAAGAGTTTCGACTAATCAGTGGCGTAGCAAAGGGGGGGGGGCAAGGGGGTCTATCATGCCCCGGGCGCCACTCGCAGAGGGGCGCCAATGTAAGATCTATATATTATATTACTATATGTTTTCGAGGTGGATGCCAATATAAGGTCTATATATTATATTACTATATGTTTTTCAGGGGAGGGCCCCAATATAAGGTCTATATATTATATTACTATATGTTTTTTGGGGATGGCGCCAATATAAGGTATATATATTATATTACTATATTATTTTGTGGGGGGGGCGCCAATATAAGGTCTATATATTATATTACTATATGTTTTTAAAGGAGGGCACCAACATAAGGTCTATATATTATGTTTCTATATGCTTTTCGGGGGGGAGTGCCAATATAAGGTCTATATATTATGTTATTATATGTTTATCGGGGGCGCCAATATAGGGTCTATATATTATATTACTATATGTTTTTCAGGGGGGGGCGCCACAAAGGTATCGTGCCCCGGGCGCCAGTTATGCTCGCTACGCCACTGCGACTAATGTGCCATTGAATATATGCCTGATATTTCTCTCTAATTTGGAAGCAAACGTGCAGAAACTGCTGTCACTTCTAATAAGAATGTTCGATTTTTCTTTGTGCAGGGCGTACTCCTTCCACGTGAACGCTGACGGACAGATGCAGCCGGTGCCTTTCCCCCCTGACGCCTTGATCGGACCAGGCATACCTAGACACGCACGACAAATCAACACTCTCAGTCACGGAGAGGTCGTGTGTGCTGTCACTATCTCCAATCCTACTAAATACGTCTATACAGGAGGAAAAGTAAGTGATGCGTCTTATCTTTATTTTTCAAGAAGGTACTTAACAATTACGACCCCGGGTAGCCCATGGGAGCGCGTTGGGTTAAATTCGTACAGCGGAAAGTCCTTCCATGATGTCAATGGGGGGAGGTACGAGTCCCCCCTCACAGATGTTGCCCTTGGGCTGCTCTATCAAAACTGAGATGGTACCAAGAGAGCAGGGTGGACTCAACTGTATGGTGCTCCCCATTAAAAAGATGACAACAATTTCCGCGATTTTGTGCGAATCAGTGGCGTAACGAGGGTTGGGGGGAAGGGGGTATATCATGCCCAGGGCGCCACTCGCAAAGGGGCACCAAATGGTCCCCAAGACAAATAAGATTTTACAAAAAGGTATCCCAAAAGGGCGCCTAAAGGATATGGCGCCCGGTCCCCAAGACAAATAAGATTTTCCAAAAGGGCGCCAAAAGGATATGGTGCCCCGGGCTCCATATCCTTTTGGCGCCCTTTTGGGATACCTTTTTGGAAAATCTTATTTGTCTTGGGGACCATTTGGCGCCCCTTTGCGAGTGGCGCCCGCGCCAGTTATGCTCGCTACGCCACTGGTGCGAATGTCTCTGACAGAGCACTAGAATGTAAAAACTGAACAGTAATACATAGCATATTTTCCAAGTCAAAATTTAAAAAAAACTCTATACCCTCTATCCTTCGGCGTGAATTCCCGTACTTAGCACTGCAAAATCAAGTATGATTCTACAGAATGAGGGCCACAGGGTGAGTCCTAGACGGCCATATGCTGTGCAGACCTCTAGACTATGCCAAATCAGAATACACCTGTTCAAGGTTATGTAACGGTATAACATTAACATGGGACATGCAAAATTTTGCTAGTTTTCATTCAACATTGATTTTATACCTAACATTTCCTGTACTTATGCATACCTCTTAAAATGTCTATCTCCATACAACCAGTTAATATGATTTTCCGTAACACAGCCGTTTTCACTTACTTATTGCAAACTTGCAATCAAGACCCTGACAAGCGACGATCAGTCAAGCAGAGTTCAAAGTCTCGGTGAAAAATTTTCAAGCATTAAACTCTTCAGTGGGCTCGCCAATTTTTGGAACACCAGCAGGCGGGTGTGGCACAAACTGCAAAGTCTCTTTCAACCTTGATTATTCGTTTTGTAATAAACTTTTTTTTTCAAATTGAAATAAATAATTCTGCGTTTTATGACAAGATATAAAATGTTGATAATATTGAGATATATTTATAATTAAAAGCCAAAGAATGCAGATATAATTGCCTTATTTCAAAACTGTGCGGCTTATTGGATCTAAGGACAACTTGCAAATGGATTCCTATTATGTCCAAAAACCAAAAAAAAACAATGAGATTGTTCATTTTTTGTGATATGCGGGATACCGTGTAATAGCTGCATATTTGATCGACTACAACAACTCCTGCTTTTGTCGTATTGTAATCCAGTATAATCGCTAATTTACCACGGTTAAATCACGACTAGCAATGCATAGATAGGAATACAAAGGTCAGAAAATCAGAACTGCATTAGAAAGGGTGTAGCTATAAATAGAAACTGCTTAGAACATACAAACCTTACATTTAAAAACAAACCATTCAAAATTACGAAAATGTTGCACTTTGTACACGGACGCGCCCACTGGAGGGTTAAAAGAGAGGAATCATTGTTGCATGAAAACCAGTAACTACTCTTAACCTTTTCCTTACGGGGTGGGATAGCATGTATCCCAAGAATAAATCAATCTCTCTCTCTCTCTCTCTCTCTCTCTATATATATATATATATATATATATATATATATATATATACACAGCTGGCCACTGTAAATGCAACACCCTGAAGGAAACATGCAAATAACATGAAATTTACAACATGCATTAGCGGAGGTGAGATATGCAAATGATTAGAATTTCAGCGCAGACGCACATCACGCGCGCCTGTGGCGCCACTTCAAAGCGCTATTTAAGGCTTGGAGATTTCGACGATTTCAAGTTCGGCAATTGAGTTTTGGGGTTTTTTCAAAAAAACGGTCAATTATGCCTCGTCGAAAACAGCGATCATCTTTTGATCAAGTATCCGAGTTCGGCAGAGGAAGGATAGTGGCCTACCGAGATTGTGGATCATCTTTCAGGGAAATCGGTAGTCGTGTTGGACGAAACCAAACAACTGTAATGCGGATATGTGATCGTTGGATGCATGAGGGTACGACGGACCGGCGTGATCGATCGCATCCACCTCAGCGCACCACTTCACGTGATGACAGGCGCATGGCAGTGACGGATCGCTCAGTCACATCACGAACCATAGCACAGCACATGCAGTCTGTAACGCACCATCCAGTGTCTGCGCGTACCATTCGACGCCGTTTACAGCAGAGTGGTCTGTCCGCAAGACGTCCATTGCTTTGTCTACCCTTGACGCAGAACCACAGACGTCTCCGCCGCCAATGGTGCGATGACAGAAGGATGTGGACGGCAGAATGGAATGAAATTGTCTTTACTGACCAGTCACGCTTCTGTCTGCAACACCACGATGATCGCATTCGAGTCTGGAGACACCGTGAAGAGAGGATGCTGAACAGCTGCGTTATGTACCGCCACACTGGTCCTGCACCGGGTATTATGGTATGGGGCGGTATTGGATATCACTCTCGCACACCTCTAGTACGCATTGCCGGTACTTTAAACAGCCAGCGCTACATCTCCGAGGTATTGGAGCCAGTTGTCCTTCCTTACCTTCAGGGCTTGCCCACAGCCATATTTCAACAGGATAATGCGCGACCACACGTGGCGTGCATTGTCCAACGGTTCTTCGTCAATCGCCAAATTGAATTGCTTCCCTGGCCGCCTCGCTCTCCGGATCTTTCGCCGATAGAAAACATGTGGTCCATGGTTGCTCTACGATTGACCCAGATTCCATCCCCAGCTGCCACAGCAGATCAACTTTGGCAACGTGTGGAATCTGCTTGGTCTGCTGTACCCCAAGAACTCATCCAAAGTCTCTTTGAATCAATGCCGAGGCGTGTGGCAGCGGTGATCTCCAACAATGACGGCTACTCTGGCTACTGATTTTGGCAGGAACCACACTTCACAGAAGTCTATAAATTTAATCATTTGATACTTGGTCAACATGTTATCTACAAAACAAATTTTGTTGTGATATCTCTTGTCTTTCTTGGTGTTGCAATTTGGGTGGCCAGCAGTGTATATATATATATATATATATATATATATATATGTGTATATATATATATATATATATATATATATATATATATATATATATATATATATATATATATATATACACACACACACATATATATATATATATATATATATATATATATATATATATATATATATATATATACACATATATATATATATATATATATATATATATATATATACATATATATATATATATATATATATATATATATATACACATATATATATATATATATATATATATATATATGTGTATATATATATATATATATATATATATATATATATATATATATACATATATATATATATATATATATATACACATATATATATATATATATATATATATATATATATATATATATATATATACACACACATATATATATATATATATATATATATATATATATATATATATATACACACACACATATATATATATATATATATATATATATATATATATATATATACCTTCTTAGAAAGGGACATGAATTTCCCCATTTTAAAGAGGGAATCGGAAAAATAGGCCCCGAAAGCTAAAGGTTAATTCTTCCGGTATTTGGCAGTACTGTAACTTCCAGAGATTTATTGCTGGAAGTACTAATATTTTTAACCACTGAAATTGTTATTTTTTTTCCTTTCATATATGTTTTCATGAAAATTTTCTCTTTTTACTCTTCCTCCCCTTACATATGTACTTCTAATCTTACTTTTCTTTTCTTCGCCGAGTCAATCACATGCGTTATAATCATTACTCGTATATATCTTAGACTCGCTGTAAGAAAGCAAATGCAGCTTATTTCTGCGATTCTGTCTCTTAAAGTAATCGACAGGTGGAAATGCTAACTTTTATTTTTCGAGAAGTTTCGCTGTCTTCTTGTTTCTAACAAGAAAAGAATGGAATGAAATAAAGTTTATAGAACTGATGCACTCTTGTGGTTGGTGTTGAGTATAAACGTCATTATTTTCTTGTTTGTTTCTGTTTTTCCATTTGCCTGCAAATAAATATGAATTATATAACTATACGGGTATGGAACAGAATACTTATCGATTTGTAATAGATTTTGGAATAGTGCTGAGAGAGGTGAAAGCACTAATTATTTTGATCATTTTAACCGACTACTAGCACCATTTTCAGTATTACGCAAAATAATATTTTATGATTACGAGGGAATGAATATTTTCATACGGACTTTGTGTTTGGAAATAATTGGTGAGTAATAATTGACAGATAAATAAAATGAGCAAAACTTTTGGAAGATAGATTATTTTTTACCCAAAATAATATTTTGTGATTAACGGGGAATTAATATTTTCACACGGACTTTGTGTTTGGAAACTTGATGGTGAGTAATAATCGACAGATAAATCAATTTATTTTTTTTTCTACCTATGGAGGAAGTTAAAACTTTTGGAAGATAGATTCTTTTTTATAGAGGATATTTGAAACTATATTCCTTAAGGGTTGTCCATTGTTTTTCTACATCATTTAATTCCGTTTCAAACACAGATTACTCATTTGAAAACAGCACAATTCAGTAGGTGTTATATGTTGGCACACATTATCTTAAAAAGCGTGCAGTATTTTTTATTTTTAAAATATCTGTGTAATCAAAACTGTTTGTAATCTAAAGTATTTTACTGCATGTTTAGCTGAAATTAAAGACTCATCTGCTCATCTCTACTCTACATATTTCATATTTATCAAGCAATTTGGACGATACAGGAATCAAAATGTATGCAGGCATCCATAAAAGTATTTCAGAAAACCTATAAGACTTTCTTTTACTTCTGTCTACAAACGTTCACAAAATAAAGCCAGTTTTCATGTCTTAGCCTCTCCAGTTTCGGTGGATTGCAGGAATAGCTTAGAAGAAGCAAATACTGGGAAAAGAGTTCTCAAAGTTTAGAGCATTCAAACAGCAATTTTTGAACAGCTCTTCCGCCCTTTTTAACTTCTCGTATCTGTTCCAGGCCTTTTTATTCTTCAATTTTTGTTTACATATGAAGAATACGTAGGAAAAAAAATTCTCGAATTAACGATGAGGGAATTTTATATGAAAGAATAAGTAGCTTTATGACATCATATTCGGGTTTTGATGCAGATTTCACTTACATGTAAAATTTATTTCAACGTATAAAATAATGCCTTGAAGGGATTTGTAGAGGTAGCTGGTATGGAAAACAGATAAATTGTTATGTTTCAATTATGTGCTGAATGTTAATTTCACGCCAAATGTCTACAAAGGAAGACATATTTGAAAATTAGCAAGCGAAATGTTGGGTATTTTAATATTTTGCACAAAAAGTGTATGCTATGGGAGATGGTTTTTAAAAAATATTAGACAAACTTTACGAAAAAAATCTCGAAATTTGCTGTGTGTGTTTGTCAATACAGCCCCTTGCACAGTGATTTTAGCTTTCTGATTTGCATACTCATTTTGAGGTTTTAGTTTGGTGCGCTACAGTCAGCTTTTTTCTACACGAGGGCTAATTAGACCGGGACCTACAGTTTAAAGCCAATTCTGAACGGCTACAAACATCCATGCCAACGGTGGGACTCGAACCCACACGATCTGAACCAAATGCCAGCGCCCTAGCCATTCGGCCATTACCTGGCTTCATTTTGAGGAGTACTAGTGAATAAGAAAATGGCAGACAGCGAAACTTTTCAAGTCCACATATGAAACTTGACTAATTTACAGCTAAAGCAAGAATGAATTTAGTGAGTTAATACTGGTTATTTGAATACTGGAAGGATTGAATTGTAAGATGAAGTACTATTTAGATATTTAATAAAAATTCCCCAAGTCTGTTAAATGACAACTTTGTCCCTGTTCTATAAAAAAAAATAAATTAAAAAGCGATAATCATTCACTTTGGATAAAGTTGTGTTTAATGAATATCGTTTCCTTTCCTAGGTTAAGTCATTAAATCTGCAAATTGTTTTATATTATTCAAAACTTTTCTTTATTTAAGTGTAAGTAAGAGAAAACGCGTGCCTTTATTGGAGGCATCCTTGCGGACAACAAACAATTCTACATTGCTTTAACATTGCCACGTTTTTAAACCACGTTTTTTATTGCCACGAACTTTAAACATTGCCACGTTTAAAGTTCTCCTCTTCCTAAGATAGATTGGCCTAATTAGCCTCGCGTAGCTAAAATATTAGCGTAGCGCTCCAAACTAACCATCCCTTTGACACATTATAATAGATTCACTTATTTTTATACATGCATATAGCTAACACAAAACAAGACACTGATGGTTATCGCAGACAGAATTTATCGGCGACAACTATATCAAAAAATTATAACATAAGATCTCAGTGAGAACTTGACAGCGTATCCCATCAAAAAGTTCACCGAACCTTGTATCCATAGAGATTGTTTAATCTGCATATCGTTTAAATCTGCCTTCGAGGCAAGTGGATAGAAAAACGTAAAGCCGTATTCATTACCTTTTTTCATGCTTCATGACGACTCAGCCTAAGCATGAGGGATTTTTTCTTTTTCTTTTTTGAGAGAGAGAGAGAGAGCGATCTATCTTTCCACACAGAAATAAACAAGTGCGTGTTTTTAAAGAGACAAATCAAAACGTAAGATCTTTAAAGTTACCCACCTTAACACGCTATATAAAACTTAGTTCAGCTGCTTGTTAGAGACATTCCTCCGCGTCGAGTTTTTGCAGCCTTACTCATCCCTCCGTGTTTGAAGTTTACACAAGTGCCGAAGCCAAACAACATCTTCTTCATCCTGGCGTTGATGTACACACTCCAAGAAAATCCATTATGCCAGTTTCTCCGACGCTTACGTGCTATAAAAAGCACGGAAGTCGAAACAGAACACTCAAGAGACGAGATATCCATCTATTAGGGACACCACACGAAGAGTTGGGGGCTATTTCTGGAGGCACTCCGCACGTTAGTTAGCTAATTCCAGGGAAGAGGTTTCAGCCAGGAACTATTTGTCTGCGGTCTAAATGTAGCCCTTCAGAAACACTCGCAGCTAAATTAACACGTTTACGCAGGTGACGTGTGGTTTTAGCGACAATCGCTTTTCGCGTGATCCGTTTCTTGCTGGGACGGGGGGGGCCACCCGCAACATCTATTTCAAAATGTAAACTGAGTATTCTAAACATCTAGAATGGGTGAGACACAATCTTAATAGAGGGTGGGAGGGGTTAACGTTACTACCTACTTTTTCTATCAGATTTCCTACTTATGTATATGATACTTTGACGTAGCATTTTTTCTTCTAAGTTCTTTATGCTTTTTTTGCGAGGGGGGGGGGGGGGTCAGATGAAGACGGATTAATTATAAGAATTTTGATTTTATGCTCGGAACAGCAGAGGCGTATTCATTAAATATGAGGGATATTTAAGGATGGAGTCTTAGACGTACGAAGATGTATATGGCACACTAGATGAATACCCGTGCTTCGCTACGGAGTACATTCCAAACTAAATTCAATGGTCAATGTATGCAATTAATGCCATATATATATATATATATATATATATACATATATATATATATATATATATATATATATATATATATATATATATATATATATATATATATATATATATATATATATATATACCGGGTGGGCAAAAAGTTAGTAAAAACTTTAAAAATTCATAAAAACCGGAAAAATAACCAAAATAAAAAAAGTTTGCAGGGTTAACATCGCTATGTCACTGGATTTTTTTTTAAGACAAGAAAAAAAATAACTCAAAAAAACAGCCGACAGGTGGCGCTGACGTACACAAGTCAACGGGTGTGTTATCCCGGGTGTATCTATCTGGTCCATCCAATCTTTTGGAACTGAAAGATGCGATCCGCCGAGAGGTGTCATGTATATATTCGGACGTGCTGCACTCTGCCGTTGCTGAATTTGTGACTCGCCTGCAATGTATTATCCCCTGTGTTGGGGGTCATGTGGAACACCCACTGCTGTAATAAACGATTTAGAAGCATTCTTTTCGTTATTTGCGTATCTTTTTTTGACTTGTGTACGTGAGCGTCACCTGTCGGCTGTTTTTTTTTCCTGTCTTAAAAAAAAAATCCCGTGACCTCTGCAAACGTTTGTTTATTTTAGTTATTTTTCCGGTTTTTATGAATTTTTAAAGTTTTTACGGGCTTTTTGTCCCCCCCGGTGTATATATATATATATATATATATATATATATATATATATATATATATATATATATATATATATATAAATCGTAAGGGATATTTTTATAGATAAAATAATGTAGAAGAAAATATTCAAATTAAATACAACGGTCAATGTATACAATTAATTTGTATGTTTAATATCCATAAAATATACTATTTTGAATTAAATTCCTAAAAAATTTCCATCTCAATTAGTCTAGTGGGTAAATTTTATCTTTTACCGTATTTTAATATATTTCTTTTGTCAATTTATTTCGTTGTTATGCACGTGACGCAAAATTAATTTAAAGTATCACAAAAAGAAAAGAAACCACATGATCAGCATTTAATAAATTAAATTCTGAAAATTAATCTTTAAAAATTCGCCAAAAATCAGAAAATAGAGGTAAAGATTTGAAAAAGATTTCATTTTAAAGGAATTTTCATGGTCTTTCTCGTGATATAAATTACATAACCCTCAAATTATTATTTTAAATGCAAACTTAAAAAAAAAATACCAAAACAGCTTAAAAATTTAATTTTAAAAAATCTAAAAAAAATTTTTCAAAAATCTTTCTTAGTGCACCCCTACACTATAAGAAGAATCGCCATGCAAAATTTCAGCCCTTTAGGTCCAGCGGTTTGGTCTGTGCTTTATCTGTCAGTTAGTCAGTCAGTTACAGAACTGTTTTATATATATAGATTACCAAAGCAATGATATGGAAACTTATATTTTTATCTTAAAACATTTCTTACCTTTCTTTGTTTTACTAAAAAACTATAAGACATTTTCAAATCAGCAGTGTTATTCAAAAACATATTGGTATATACGGGCATATAACTGGTTCATTGGTTTTTCGGAAGTTAAGAAATAAATGACATATAGTATCAAGTCAATGTAGGTAATTCATATATATGTCAACGTAGCATTCACTATATGATTGCCGTCATATTCCACTATCATACGGTTGCGTATTTTACAAATGAAGGTAGGTAAAAGAGTGAATACTGCAGGGCATTTTCTGGCAGTTTCTGGTTCAACGCGAATGATCAAAATGAAACAGAGAGATTCTGTTTGGAATCTATTTCTAAGGCGCACCATACGGTAGCCCTATTTTAAATATACCCTATTCCAAAATAAACCTCATTCAGTTTCACGTGTTTGCTTGATTTTTGTTGTTGCTTTATTTTGTCTGTTTTTGTGTTGTGAATTTTTTTTTTATCCTGTTCGTTTTGTTATCTAGATTTAAAAAGATTCTGGTTGAATAACCATCTCAACACTTGCGTACCCTTTGGGGTCTGCGAGCAGTATTTTAGATACTGTTGTTCTAAATTATGTCGCCATGTAAAACGATTTTAATTTTCACGATTTTAAATACAATTTCAAAAATCTAAGTACTGTGAATTAACAGTTTGATATTATCTATATATATAAAACGCGTAGGTATGCGGCACAAAAATCGACGATATTTCTACACTCCGAATGGCAACGGCTGCAACTACCAGATGTAAACATTAGCGGCCGTCAGCAATTTGCAACCGCGTGTCAACATTGATTTACGCACTGAAATCAGGAATACTCGAAAGCGAGCAGTACGGTAAAGTGAAAATTGGGAACAGTCTCAAGAAAGAAAGCGAAGAAGAAATAATTCATTAAGAGAGAGAGCATAAATGATCGCGAGGTTGGGCTTAACCGTCGCCGGCATAGCAAACCGATAGCCAGTAATAGTTAATTTTTTACGCCTTTTTTAGTACTTGCTGAATTTTTACTCCATTTTATAAGTGAAGAAATTTTCCCAACAATTTATTATTTGATATGATTAAGTATAGATATCTGAATTGTTAACAATAGTACATTCAGAGAGTGGTGTAATCCCCGCTAAATTTCACTACTTGCTGAATTTTTACTCCATTTTTTTTAAGTGAAAAAAATTTTCCCCGACACTTTCTTATTTGATGTAATGATAAAGTGTAGATATCTTAATTTTGAAAAATAGTACATACAGAGAGGGATGTAATTTATAAAATCATTGGTGTTGGATTTCTCAGTCTTAATTTTAACTCTGTTCTGAAGTAATGGAAATTCCCATTTTTTAATCACGATGTTTTAGAATCAGCCTTATAGAGAATACCCCTTAACAACCTATATTTATGATGACAGGTAATGGTAACATTCCTTACATATGTTACATTCAGTTGAATTGTTTTGCAAAAGAAAATATAAAACTAAAAGAGACCATGGTGGTCGCGCAGCGGCTAGTATTAATATATTTTGTGTATGCTAGCAGGCTATGTGAATTTTACTCTAGCAGGTTTGAATTCAGTTCTTTCTACGGTTAAATTTGGATTTTTTTTTCCTTGGTAATTCTGAATTATATACTAATATTACTTTGAAGTTGACTTTAAAAAGTTTGTGTGCTGTACTCTTCACAAATTTATTTCTAAACAATTGTCTATTTATTGAAGATTTAACTGTAATTTTTGTTTCGCTTGAAGTTCTATTCGATGCTATAGTTTAACGTTATGATGGAACTATTCCGAAATAAACGTTTTGTCTATTCATACCGTATTTATATCCATGGTTTCTCTGTTAATATATATATGTGAATGTATTTAGTGAAAACATAATAATATCTATAGGTGCATTATTACAAATATACAAATTGATGTCTATAGACACACAAGTGTACTTAATCTTGAAGCTTTTAAATGTGTGGGTGTATCCCGTATTCATGCATTTGGGTTTTTAAGCATTATGTAAATACAATCCTTTTATCACTCAATAACTTCAAATATTTTCTAAAGCAGTGATTCAAATATCATATTGACTCCATTTCACCAGCGTTTTTTTCATCATTCTTTGCAACAGTACTTACTGTATTGAAATGGAGTTTGCTTAAAAATTTTGCTATGAGTTAAACACGCTTTCTTCTTTATAAATATCGCTCTCAGTTTTCTAGCTTGAAAAAAAAAATTTTAATTGTTTAAAATTTTAATCACTGTTTTTTCATTGTTATGTCATTGCGCACATAATATCATCAAAACAGTTGGCTAGAATACCATGAAATATAAATATGTATCATTAAAATGACTTACTATTATGTTATTCCTGCCACAAAAATTTTAATTACAGAAAAATTTATCAAAAATTTTTTTTTCGAAATTAAAACAAAAGTTTAAAAACATTTTTTTCTATGAAGAACTAATAATTTTGATTTCAAAGTAGTTCATTTTAAAGATATATTATATAACATAATTTTAAAACTAAAAAAATATGTATATTCATTAATATACGGACGCAAGTCTGCTCGCATTACAATAACATTGAAAAAAACAATGGTAGGAATTTTAAAAAGTTAAAATATTTGTCTTCGACGTAGAAAAAAATCGAGAGCCATATTTATAAAGAAGAAAGGTATTTAACTTACAGTAAAATTTTCATATTTTTGAATAAATTATTTTAGTAACTACTAATGATTGAAAATAGGGAATTGATTCTACTAATGATTGAAATATGTTTGTCGAGTCTCTAGGACTTTAAAAGGTACTTACGTGTCCCCTTAATTTGCTTAAATATTATTTGCGAAGAACATGAGGACTTTAAACTTGGTATTAGGTATCTGAATAATGTTGATTAAAATGCCTCACAAATAATGATTGTGCCAGACGATGGCCGAATTGCGAGGGTGCTGGCTCAGGATGCTAGAGTCAATAGGTTCAAGTCCCACTCTTGGCATGGATGTTTGTAGTCATTCGGAATTCGATTTAAGCAGTAAGTCCCGGTCAAATTAACCCTCATAAAGCAAAAATTGACCGTAGCGCTCCAAACGAAACCAAACCAAATAATGATTATTTCATATTATATTATTCTCAAATGCGGAGGCACTTATCGTTTTTTGACATTCACCCGAATGTGAATTACCGGGCAGACAACACCAGACCAGTAGTGGTCAACATCGAATGTTGACGACCGCCCTATTCACACCGCAAGACTGCTGGCCATTCATTTAAGGGGGCACCGTATAGATGGCAGTACTACCCCCTAAAAGCTGGTCCCGTAATTTAGTACCGAGTCAAGTGACGAGACTGGAACACTTGATACCGTACCTCCAGAGGTAAATTTGAGAACTTGGGGGACATTGCAGCCACGACAGATTTTACGTGCACCAGCCGCCATTAATGTACACAGCGGCGGATTTGTCAGCGACCGGCATCGAGCCGGTCGCTGACAAATCCACAGCCGTGTACCAACCACATTAGGGATACCAACAACCTTATAGGATACCAACAACCTTCAGATCACTAGTTCGACGCTTTGGACTTCCGGACCACCGCGCGCCTCTTTCATATTTCATTCATTCTGTAATATGGTATTCAATACTACGCACTTATAGTTCATTTTTTATTGCTTTTTCTTACTTTTCTTTACATTGGAAAAAAAATACCAGTCATCTAAACATAGCTTTTCTTTTACTCTTCCGAAGTGTGTGCATGTGTTATATTGTATACATCTAAATTGTGTGAATGGTAGTAAGTGGTTTGACATTTTTTTTATCTGATTGAAGAATATTCGTCATGTCCAGATTTAGAAACTTTCCAAAAAGCATGGGGATTTGCGGAAAGGGGGAGGGAGGCCCTTCCCCCAGGCACAAATCCAAAGAGGGCGTCTGGTACAAGTGTTACGACCAAAAGCATTCATTAAAAGGCTTCTACGACCATTCATTTTGAAGTAGAAGAAGGGGGCGTGACTTCCAAGATTGCCTCTTAAGTGTTTTATACCCTCATTACAGACTCAAGTATTCTTGAGAACATATTTTATAAAAATAATGCCTATTCTCGAATAAAATTTCAATATTTTTTTTTCAACTCGAAATTCTTAAAATCTTTCAATATTCTTAACGTCTATTCTTAAATACAATTTCGAAATTCTTCAAATAAAATAACACTTCATACGAAATGCATTAACACAAACCCTTCAACTTACGGCCGTGTTTATATATAGAAACAAGAGTTGTCTTTCTTAAATGCCACGCAGGTTTCACGTGACGTAAATATGAATATAACAATAAAACCAATCGTTCGTAAAAACGTACAACTTCATCTCCGAAACATCAACACTCAGCTTTAGCAACTCTTTAGTTTTCTCACAAAAAAAAGCACCCTTTCCCCCCCCCCCAATCTCTTTTCCTCCGATGGATACTCTACAGCTCTTCCACAAGGCAAGACACACTCGAGAAGAGGTTTCGAAATTCCTGGAAGATATTCTGTCGTCAAGACTACATCTCCATCGAGCACTCCCCAAAAGCAAAAGTGTCATTTAGAGATTCCCAAGAGACCACCATTCAAATCTTTTGTGGGCACCCCCTTCAGACCATGCTTCAGATCCTTCGTCGCCCACTCCAGAGCCCCGCTTTTTTCTTCGCTTACCTCTTATTTACCCATTTTCCTTTTTTTTTTTCCCTCCCTCTTCGACTGCAAAGTTGGAAGCCCTCAAACACTTTTTTAAATGGTTATTAAAGACGCAACTCGTAAATGTTTTTAAAAAGGTGGCTTTGTGAGACTTCGATCTCGAAAAAGCAAGTTTATGACTCGAGATTAAATGAAAATGAGTTAAGTAGCAGGGAAGAGAGAGGATGCGCGTACTTGGTACATGACGTGCTTGGTATGGAGTTTATAAAAATTACGCGCTGGTTTGAATGGAAGAGTTACACAACACGTAAAAACGACAAAATCTGCTTAGTTCGGCAGTTGAATAGCTTGGCGTTCTTAAGGCATTTTTAATGCGAGTTCTTAATGCGTGGAGTAATCCTTAAGAAGAAAATTTTCGGCTGAACCACTTAAAAATTTCCTAAAATACCTCGCAGAAAAATATGATGGTTAAATTTCAGAGCATGTTAAGTCTCACTTTAATTCATTCATATGGTAATCTTTTTTCAAAAACTCGGATTTTTCTTTTTATACTAAAGAGCACTTATTAAGCAAACTAACAATTCTCTCACTGCTGATGGGGTGTTGTAACGATTACATTCTTACATATACTGATTCAAGTATAAAATGTAAATGCCAAGCTAAAAATACATCAGTTTTTGTTGGACGTATATAAATGAAGTTAAATGGGCTTCAGTGCAATTTTAAACGATAGGTATTTGAATTAAAAGTTTTTAGTGGATGTTCTTAGAAGAGTCGGGTGTGAACCGTACAGGAGAATTTTGATTTTTTACTATAATTTATATAAAACTAATTAAAAACTTCGGTGAATAGTTTTGAGTTTTTTCAGTGCATTAATTTTTCTTTTCAAATAGAGGATTCATAAATTTGTAAAACTATTTTGTGAAGTTCTTGCCTATCAGAAAATTTACAGCTCTTTCTTTTTCAATTCCTACTATTAGTTCACTCTCTATATATATATCTTGTTCAAATTTTCAATCGTTAATAAAAGTACTTTTTATTCATCCACTCAAGTTCAAATAGATTTTTTTAAACTTGTAGTGGATGACACTTGATGTTAATACAGTTTTTCAAATATAAATTCATTAATTAAATTTAATTAATCAATTTTAGTTTTAGACCTAGAGCGTCTCTTGCTCTTGAATAGTAATTTCCCTCTTGTTACTGTGTAAACGGTAGCACTGCGGTATCGCGGGCTTCTCCCGTCCTGTAGGTTGCGAGATCGAATCCCCAACCTGACAAACTTTTTCTCTCTCTTTCCCCCCCCCCTCCTAATCTTGCACAGTAGGCAAGGTTCTGGCAGGCTATCCTTTTTTTCGATTCCTACTATTAGTTCACACTCAAATTTTTCTTTGTTGACCTAAGTAGGAATTGACTTTAAAATTTTTTTTTAATATATTACTTGTTCATCCATAGATATCCAAGCCTTTAAGCACAACGTGTGCTTACTCTCTTTGTATTTAAAAATACCAAATATCCGTAATTTTAATAGTGCTTCCCTTAATATGATGTACCAGGAATAAACCCTCAACTTAGCTTTCCACGTAAAATCTCCGTCGGCATATTAACTCTTTATTACTTTTCATGTTTTTTTTTTCTGGATGGAGAAATCTGTGGATAGAGAAAAATCATTTTAGCCCTCCTGTTGAATAAGATCATCCGATGCACTCCAAACCAATCAACCTGCCTCTTTCTGTTTACTCTTCTAATTTACTGTATTAACATTGTTAGCCTACATTGTTAATACAGTAAATTTATTACACATGTTCTAATAGAACGGCGTATTGTTTTTTTATGTGTTAACCTTTTCCTTACGGGTTGGGATAGCATGTATCCCAAGAATACGGGACCAAGATTTAAGTATGTATGTATATATATATGTGTATACATATATATATGTATGTATGTATGTATATATATGTGTATACATATATATATATATATATATATATATGTATGTATGTATATATATGTGTGTATATATATATATATATATATATATTTATATATATATATGTATGTATGTATATATATATGTATACATATATATATATATATATATATATATATATATATATATATATATATATATATATGTATGTATGTATGTATATATATGTGTATACATATATATGTATATATATATATATATATATGTATATGTGTATATATATATATATATATATATATATATATTTATATATATATATATATATATATATATATATATATATATATATATATATATATATATATATATATATATATATATATATATATATATATATTTATATATATATATATATATATATATATATATATATATATATATATATATATATATATATATATATATCCCTTAATTGCCGTTCATACAAAAAAGGTATGAAATATCCTGTTCTAAAGAGGGAATCGGAAAAATGGGCCCCGTAAGCTAAAGGTTAGACATGGGAAATAGCATTATTATTTGAGATTGGACAGCCTAGACGTATTCAAGGATTTTTACTTTCTCGGTCGACCTCCGCCCCAAAATATGGTTATTTGGATCGATGTTTCGTAGAACGATTGTGTTGGACCTGCGAGTGTGTAGGATCGATTGCAGGTACGTAGGAAGAAGGGGGGATTAAATCCTCTACCCAAAGTTATTAATTTAAAAAAAAGTCCCCCTGCCCGACACACAAACACGCACAAAAGATTTTTCGCGCTTAATTACTAGTCGTCTGCACTTATGAAAACCTAAGGTACTTGTAGTTATACTTCAATGTACAGGGTGTCCGGGCTAAAAGTATCCAAAAGCTATGACTTATTTTTACGGAACTACCCATTAGAATTTTAAAAAATTATTTAAATTGAAAGAACATATCACCAGTTTTTAATATCAATCATATATTTCAATCATAGTATCATAAATTTCGGTGTGTGCACATTTTGTAGCACGACAAACGTCTAAATGGTAATCCAGTTCTCTCCAAGTGTTTCGTTGCATATCAGGAGTTATTACACGAACTGCTTGAATGATACGCTTCTTCAACTCATCCACAGTTTCAGTCTTTTGCTTATACACAAAGGATTTAATGAATCCCCAAGCAAAAAAGTCTAATAACTCCGGATATGCTACGAAACACTTGGAGAGAACTGGATTACCATTTAGACGTTAGTCGTGCTACAAAAGGTGCACACATCGAAATCTATGGTACTATGATCGAAATCTATGACTGATATTAAAACATGGTGAGATGTTCTCTCTATTTAAATAATATTTTTTTATTCTAATGTATAGTTCCGTAAAAATAAGTCATAACTTTTGGAAATCTTTAGCCCGGATACCCTGTATATCTAGTGTATGTGTTATTATATACAATATTCTAAAGTCTCTCTTTCACGGATATGAATAAGTTGCTTTAGCTGATACTTGCTGGTTGATCCATAGTTTCTCAAGAGAATAGCTTATTTTAAGAATTCTTAAACCTTAACTCATGCTTCTCTACTTGGATTTATATACTATGTTTCATTAGGGGAGTTGAGTTATCTAAAAGCTTTCCAAATCCGGTTGCCAATTTGAAATTTAAGACTACTTTAGTAATTATTGTTGATGGTTCTGATTTTCTTTCGTGTGACTAAATCTTTTTGTTATTTGTTAATTGTAACTGTTTTAACTTTCTGTTATTGTCGTAACATTTATTGTTTGCGTAACATCTAATGTTTTATTTTAGGGTTGCGTAAAAGTCTGGGACATCAGCCAACCTGGGAGCAAAACTGCAGTTTCCGAACTAGTATGTCTGGTAAGAGAAGGTTTACTTAATCACTTTTTCCTAATCTGCCTGGAGATAAATTTTTAGGCAGATAATATTCCTAAAAATTTATTTTCAGTGTATGTCATTTATTTCTTTAGGTTTTATAAAATGTTAAAGAACCGTATTCTGCTAAGTAATTTTCTTTTCAATGAAATGGACAAATCTGGAAAAGGCCTGAAAAGATTATCAACGAGAACTAAATAAATTTTATCTTTTTGTTTTTTCTTCTCGTAGTTAGTAGTATGTACAAGAAGTTACCATAGATTTTTTGATATGATCGGTAGTTTATTATTTTCGGTTAACTTTTATTGTTGATCCCTCAAGATAACCAAGAATTGGTTAAATACTTAACTGTTTGAATCCCATGTTTAATGACTGTTTAGCCATCTAATCCTCGATGTAAATAAATAAGGTGGGAAAGCAGGTGCTATGCCCAGGGCCCGATTTAGAAAATTCTTGACTATAGGCACAACTCAGGGGTGGGGGACCCCTAAAACTGATGTGGGCGTAAAATTTCCAAAATTTACACACACAAAAAATTATCATGAAAGTATCATTTTACCAAGAATTTGCTATTTGAAGCGTAGAAGCCTAGAACATTATCAAATAACATAAAGCAATACAACATATTAACTTCATCGTTAAAACACCAATACAATGCAACCAGAAAAACTTATTAATCCCTTATATACACTATAACATACATATGATGAACTATACATATAACTATAAATATGATGAACCAATAAATCAAATTTGAAAGGTTATATAAAAAATTCTGTTAAAGGTAAAACAAAAAAAATTGAATTGGAAATTTTTCTTCTTTTTTTTCTCTTTTAAAATAAAAATTTTAGGTGGCCCCCAACGTTCGGGGGACCCTAGGTCCGGGTTTTCTAGGCCTAATGGAAAATCAGGGCTTGGCTATGCCTCCCTATGAAAATTAAATGTTTCATTTATTATCACAATTATATTAACTAAAGACCTCCCTCCCTTCCTTCCCAGAAAGTTCCTTCAAGCTACGTTACTGTGTATAGTTATCAGTGTCATTTTACTATTCCTCTATTAATCCTCAAACGGTGCAGTGGTTTGAGAGGAAATAGAAGGTTCGGTCGGGACCCAATCTCTTTTTTTTTCAATTCCTACTATTAGTTCACACTCTCCCTATATATATCTTGTTCAAATTTTCAATCGTTAATAAAATACTTTTTATTCATCCACTCAAGTTCAAATATATTTTTTTTAAACTTGTAGTGGATGACACTTGATGTTAAATACAGTTTTTCAAATATTAATTCATTAATTAAATTTAATTAATCGATTTTAGTTTTAGACCTAGAGCGTCTCTTGCTCTTGAATAGTAATTTCCCTGTTGTTACTCTGTAAACGGTAGCACTGCGTAGCGCGGGCTCCTCTCGTCCTGTAGGTTGCGGGGTCGAATCCCCAACCTGACAAACTTTTTCTCTCTCTTTCCCCCCCTCCTAATCTCGCACAGTAGGCAAGGTTCTGGCAAGCAATCCTTTTTTTCAATTCCTACTATTAGTTCACACTCAAATTTTTCTTTGTTGACCTAAGTAGGAATTGACTTTAAAAATTTTTTGTTTTTATATTACTTGTTGATGAGGTTTTTGGTAGAAATAAGTACACAATAGGCATTTTTGTTGTATAATTATATTTATTGATAATATTTTACATGAAATAAAACCTTTTTTGTGGAAAAAAGGCCCAACGAATTGTAATTTTGCTAAACAAAGAAAATCTTTTTGGCATTGTCATAGAATGTTGTATATATTAGGTCTAATGTGTAATTTAGTCAACCTAGTTTTAGGAGTTAGTGAAACCAACTTTCCGAGCACAAAAATGTAAGAAATAATATATGCTGACATTCTTGGCATTCTAAATCGAAATAAAAAATTTTAAAAATCTAAAATAAAAATTTTTTTTTTAAATGACTAGTGATAATGAATAATGTTTTTCAACAGACAACCGTATTTACTTATTCCTATATCTAGTAGGGGGTCTAGTAGGTATATATGGTAGGGTTCCTTGTTAACTAGATCTCTTGCAATGAGAGGGGAGAGTACGGAAAGGGTCAGACACATCCTTGGGTCGGATCCGACCCCCACTGAACCGTTTGAGGGTTAATATTCTCGCTTAAGTTTGTGAAATCTATATTGTAAACCACCATCTCTGGAGTAAAGGACTTCTGTATGACGGAATGTTAGAGAATATCTAGATATTCCTTTATGAATTCCGCAAGTCTTTCCAACTTCAGGCGGCAAAAATTTATGACTTTTGAAAAATATTAAACAATTTTTCAGGGAGAGAAGCGCTATGAAATTAATTTGGATGTTATAGAGTTGCATGTCTTCTATTCATGACCCCTGATAAAGGCTCTATTAAAAGCCTCTGTTTGCCCTTGTTGCAACCTTGTTGTTTGCCCAGTTTCGTTTTTTTTTTTTTTTTTTTTTTAGATTATACGAAAATCGTTTTTCTTGAACACATTTTTATTTTTAAACATATGTAGATTACAACTTACATGCAATGGTGCATTAATTTTTAGACTTATTAACAGTCTGTCCTTAATTTTGTTTCAGCAAAGGGACAACTACATCAGATCTTGTAAGCTTTTGCCAGACGGCAGGACGCTAATCGTTGGTGGTGAAGCCAGCACGATATGTATATGGGACCTCGGAACGGTAAGTGTGATTTTCTATTAAAATATTTTGAAGTTTATATTAAAGCGCAAGGTCAAACTGAAAATCATTGATTTATTAAAACGTTTTCGGACTAAAAATTCGTACTTTAAAAAAGTGTGATATATATATAAGTCGCCATGTAAGATAAATATCTACATCTAAAAACCACTTGAGTCGTGGCATTTTTTTTACAAGGCACATGGCACTTCTTTTAGTTAAACACATAGGCGTAGCGTCGGGGGGAGGGGGGGGGGGCACGTGCCTCCTCAACTTAACTTGAAATAAATTAAAACGTTTATAGAAGTTCGGTTAAAATCGGGAAATTGAAGAAAACTTTTAAGAAAGTTGGTTTTTTCCCGCTTTTTCAAACTGTGAAACTGAAGATTCCGATTATGTCTTTAACCTTAAAGTAGTTTTTATTAATGATATGATCCATAACAAAAATTCGATGCTATATTATTTTCTCATTTTATTTATATTATATTTATTTTTCTCACTGTGCAACTTTTGAATACTAGTACTCAAACATCAATTCTATTGTTATTCAATTTTGAAAAAGTCATATTTCATATTTTAAGGACCGTCCGGCGATCAATGCGCTGAGGAGAGCCCTCACTGAATTCAATTCGTGCCCCCCTCCCCCCCCCCCCTTAATAAAAAAAAGTTAGAAGCACGCTACGCCTATGGTTAAGCAGATCAGAAGGAAACAATTTTTGTTAAAAATGAGAATGCATGTGTATGTTTGAATGAGAGTCATCTGTTTTACATTTCGCAATATTAAAGTAACTTCCATATAGCTTATGAAACTTGTTCAAACACGATTTTATCCTTTCATTTTATTTTGAGAAATCCTTAGTTGTGCGACACGATTGCAGTTAGTTCGGGACGTATCAAAACATGAAGGCTGTGTACATATTAGGTTGAGTAACAAAGTAAAACTGTCTTTTTATCCACAAAATGGAAGACAAAAATATGTTATCACGATACTGAAAACAGTTCTGGTTGGTTGAAATTTTTAGGAAGAAGAATTTTTGGATGGAAATTTTTAGATGGTAAACAGCACTTAACCGCAGGTCCTCGGCGAAAACATAGCGACAGATGTCTGTTCAAATCTTAAAATAAAAGGGGAAAGATGAGCTATGGTATATTTGTGTGAAATTTGTAATAAGAAGCCATTTTTACGTGTAAGAATTTGTTTCAAATACTTCAAACTGATATATAAATAGCAAACTGCGTAATTTTTTTTACTGTTATTATGCTTACTTCATAAACAAATGATTTGGTAATAAACTTTAAAGGGGTCCAGGACACATTTTGAAAAATTTTTTATTTATTGAGTTAAAATTTTGAATTTTTTTCTGATGGTTAACCATATAATTTGTAAACAAAATCACACCATAAAACTTCTCAAGAAGTTTTTATAAAATTTAAAAAAATTTAATTTTTAATAAAAGTGGAATAATTTAAAATCGTTATAACTCGAAATATTATTTGTCGAATTTCAAAATTTTTTTCATTTAATTAAACAGAAATATATAAATTTTTATTTTGATTCACCATTTTTTAAAATATTAATTTTTAAAAAAATTAAAATTTTTAGATTAAAAATTACGAAAAAAATTATGTAACTTATTTTTAAAAAATCATATTTTCCAAAGTAAATATTTTTTTCAGATTTGCTGAATCAAAATTAAAGTAAAATAGTTGAAAAAGACAAACAAGTTTCAATCATTTATCTTTTACGGTTCTTGACTTATAACAATTTAAAGACGAGAAATGGGGAAAAAACCCATCATGCGGAAAAACGCAGTTACAGGTTTAAATAACTATTGGCTACTATTAGAATGTTGAAAAAAAAAAATAAAAATTTCCCTTGTTCTAATTAAGATAGAAACATGATTTAAACGTCATTTTAAGCGCAAAAGAACACAAACATTTTTAATGCGATAAAAAAAATTTCGAAAATTCGAACAATTTTGTGTCCTGGACCCCCTTAAATAACTGCAAGAGTAATATCTTTATACCTAAAAACTCAAAAACAAATTCGTAATTGATAGGTTAAAAAAATAGGAAAATAATTGTAGTAGTGTATTTTTAACATACACAACTGAAATTAGCTTCAAAGTCATACTTCTACAAATTTGTGTTACTGATGATGCTGTTTAATATTACTGTGGTGTTGCATATTTGTATCATTTTACAAAAGGTAAAATATACTCTTAATCATAATAAACTAGAAAACGTTAATTAGTTTATTTTATTATAAACAGTATTATAGCATATTAAGAAGAATACAGCAAAAATAGTACCTTTGCATTTTTCATTTTAGCTTTGAAGCAGTTGATAATCAACTAGAGAAATTACAACTAATAAACCTTATGTTCTAACAAACATCTTCAAATATTTACTCACCTAGCGTTTGCTTCTGTGAACGATGCATTTAATTACGAAAATAATTAGCATCATTTCTTCAGTTTGCACATGAAGTCAAATCTTACATTTTATAAGTACCCACCCGCAAATAAAAACCGAAAGTGTGAACTTTTCCAGTACCCCTAACATAGGTGTTCGCCTATTGGTTCCACAATATATACTTAATACAGAATCGTTGAAGCATTAATGCATTCTAAAGCTAATATGTGCATAAATATATTTTCTTTAAGATCTGTTTTCCGGGGTTTACTTTAATTTTTTTTAAAAGCATCAAAATGTTTCGGAAGTGTTATGTTGAATAAATGAAACATTTTTTTTTAACGTCATCCAGGTAAACAGAAATCTATTTCATTTACATTTACACAAATTAGTAAGAAAAAGCTGAATTCATTGGCTAATGAATATCGGTTTTTTGTTACTCGGATGATATGCACACGCTTTATTATTAAATAAGAAATGCATGGATAGTTTTAAGAAAATATTCAGGTTTTTTTTTGTGTACTTACTCCAGACTTCAGAAGGTGGAACATACAGATCATCAACTGAATAATTAAGCGTTAAATTAAAAGAGAGTCAAGCATGACCGCAAAGAATATTGAAGTGTGGGGCATTTGGCAGAAGGAAAAAAAACGTGGAAAGCAGAAAAATGGGGAAAGTGAAAAAAAAACAGGGAAGGAAAGAAGAAAACTGTGAAACTGATTACCTTAAGAAATGCAAACTGCCTCCTGGGAAAAACGACTCCTACTTCCTCTTTTCGCTTTCCTCTTAATTTTTTTTTCTTTCTTCTTAAAACCATCATCTTAATTATCACTAATAAAAACCTGGCGATTATTTGATTAATTACAGTTTATCCGCTGCCGCATTTCTGCTCCATTACGCACGCGCACCAGATTTTGGCGCGCACAGAAAATTTGCGGGTAAAAACGCTTCGTTTCAAAAAAAAAAAAAACGAAAAACGAAAAAAAAAATCATTTGAATGGAAAGAAGAATAAATATAAAAAAAAAGTTGAAATAATGCTCGACAAAGTGTAAACGCTTAATTAAATAAAAAGGGACTCTTTAATGAAGGGGGGAGGGTAGGGTAAAAACGAGTGGCATAACGAGGTTGCATTTGGGAGGGAGTTTTTTCCCCCTCTCCCCCCCTTTCTTCCCGGATTAATTGCTTTAATTAGAGTAAAAGGGTGTTTTTAATCCGACGATTAAAATGCTCATTAGCGGACTAATGGGAAGCAATAGATTCGAGATTTTGCAACATTCTGCTCTCGGAGGGGCCAACTACCAAATTAGTTAATGAGCCAATTGTTAATGGGCTTAATGAGCGAGGGAAGAAAGTGATATACTGAAATGAGACCCTATTGTTAAGATTTTGTGGTGTTATGGCTGAGGTTTTATGCTAACACTTTGTTAATTGGTGTACAAACATAGTGTTTAATTAATTGTTTTTTTTCTAACTTTTTATCCAAACACAACACATTACTAAAACCGTATTGTGTAATAGCTTATAAGTGTTTGTGAAGTGTTTTGTTATGGTTGCTCTTTTTTTTTTTTTTGCTTCTGCTTATTATATTGTTTAGAATTCAGTTATGTTATGAATTAATTAACAAATGTGTTATGAATAAATAAGGGAAAGAAAATGATACTGTAAATTGAGATTTTTTTTAAAAGTATTCTTGGCTGTTTTTTTTCTTTGTCTCGCAAGAGTAGATTAAATCATACTGTTTTTTTTTTAATATTATTTCTCTGCCTTCTTTTTGAGCATGGTATAATTTTATGTTTCGCTTGGCAGCACAAATCGTTTGCCTTCAAAACTTTGCGAGAAAAATCTAAATGCAATTAATTTATTTTCTGTGAAAGCATTACGCTTTATAATGTAATTCTGAACAGCTTAATACCCATATATAAAGTTCTTTCCGAAAAAGACTCTGATATAAAGCTTATATTTGCTTCATAACAATCATTTTTTTAACGTAGGATTACGTTCCACCATAAAGGTCCTCCGGAAAGCAAAATTTCAGACGCTAAAACCGTCCGTCCGTACCTCGCGAGTTATAATTTTGGCAGCGCGCCCAGCCCAGTCTGTATCGATTGGGCAAACAGTAAACAGTTAAACAGAAAAGTACCAAAATGCGTCAAAATTTTGACATACATAACATACATACATATATATAGATACATATATACATAACACATACATACATATATACATACAAAAGAGGTAAGAAACGATAAGTAATCCTACGTTAATAACCCGTGGTAGTTTCGTTAGAAGAGACTACCTGAAAACATTTTTAACAACTTTTATAATTTTTCCACTAACATAAAATTAAGGCAAACATTTAGCAGTTGACGTAAATGGAGTATTATTTTGTGTAAAGAAAGTTGCAACGAAATCTATCGGATGCTTGATTCAAGAGCACATGTATAACAAAGTCAAATTTTCCGAGATTGTGCCCTCCTCCCCTAAAAGTGAATGCAGTCTTTCTTGGCAATGTTCCAAATTGTTTTGGTAGTTGAACTGTAGTCAGTTATTTGTTCGGTGCTTTTGGAAGTTTTCATTTGTTTATTTACTGATAAATGTCTGTATGCAGTTACATTTAACGTGAAAAAATTATAATGCATCACATAACATGGCCTCAAAATGTTAACAGGTAAGGTTCGCGTCAGAAAATTTGCATATTCGTGTTTAAAAAAAACATAGCGTTAAAGTCTTCTAACATCGTATAAATTGAAAGTTGATTTCAACTCTCAAAGTTAAAAATCAATATTTTTCTGACACTAAATTATAGAAGTTCCCACTGCAGTTGTGTTTCAGTAATCTGCCAAACACTGTTGAGTTCTACGATATAAAAAGTCCTTCAAATGATGATGAAATGAAATCAAACGAGTGCTGAAATAATTAATAAATTCTCTTCAAAGAGTCACAATTAAATTCACGCAATTATTTAAGCATTATTCGTTTATGCATGTATTCACATCAAAGTTTCGGTGCACGAGTAAACTTGAAGGGAAAAAACTGAACTCTATATTTCATTATGAGAGTTTCCTTTCAGTTGAATTCAGTCTAATTATCATAGAGAAAGTTTGTTTGTACTGTGATATCTCTCAGCTACAGAGTTATTTTTTTTTCTCTGTGTGTACCTCATTCGTTCAGATACAGCTGCTTTAGGCTTCTGATGAAGTTAATTTTCCTTTTTTTTTTAAAGGATTCATAAGGATCACGCATGAAATTTTCATTTTTGGCAGTATGAGTACAGTAGAACTAAATCAGATTCATTTGTACATAGAACTGTTGTTTGCCAATGTCGAGGACTTGGCTATTACTCGATCTGCTCGAATTTTAAAACGAAAAATTCACTTTGAACGAAGTAATGTTTATAATATTTACATAATACCGATGTTTTTATTATTTGAATATTTTTCTAATTGATTTGTAAAAGTAATAGATATTCCGCATCTCTTTTAACCCTCTAATAGTACAGTGGTTTGAGACGAAACAGATGGTATTGTCGGGTCGGATCGAACCCAATCTCTTTTTTGATGAGGTTTTTGGTAAAAATAAGTACACAATAAGCATTTTTGTTGTATAATAATATTTATTGATAATATTTTACATTAAATAAAACCATTTTGTAGAAAAGATGACCAACAAATTGTAATTTTGCTAAACAAAGAAAATGTCCTTGGCATTTACATAGAATGTTGTATATATTAGGTCTAATATGTAAATAATCCAACAGAGATAATAAAAATAATACGAATATAGACAAAAAACAAACAGAAATCAAGCACTCTGGGCATCCACGCACCAACGGCAAGATTCTGTAGTAGTGCCGGAACTGAACCATAAAACAACAGAGGTAACCGACAGGTCTCGTCATCAGGGAGACTAACCATATCAGTTACCTCAAGGGGAACTTTCTGAATAGGATGCAGGTAAGCCCAAAAGAGATCCCAAGGCCCCGAGTCCCCCAAGGAAGCAATAAGTCAAAAAGAAAATGAAAAGACAAACACAACTTACAGCATGGGCTCAACGCACCATACATGCAAGCATACAAATAATCCTAATGCAAAGTAAAAGATGCGTACACACCCCAATTCCGTAAGTGACGGTTACGGCGAAACAGCAGCCATATTTTATGTTTTCTTTGCAGGATATGTTTTATGTTAATGATTTAGCAGTCTATGCTTGAATTTTAATTTTTGTTTATTTCTATTATTTATATTTTACGTCTAATATGTAATTTAGTCTTGTACCTAATTTTAAAAGTTAGAGAAATCAACTTTCCGAGCACAAAAGTGTTAAAAATAATATATACTGACATTTTTGGCCTTCAAAATTAAAATAAAAAATTTTAAAAAATGCCTAATGATCATGAATAATGTTTTTCAACAAAGACAACCGTATTTACTTATTCCTATATCTAGTAGGGAGGTCTAATAAGTCTATCTGGTAGGGTTCCTTGTCAACTCGATCTCTTGGAGGGGAAGGTACAGGAGGAGGAAGACACACCCTTGGGTCGGATCCGACCCCCCACTGTACCGTTTGAGGGTAAACTTATGAAAAATAATATATTTACCACTTCTGATATCTTATGAATGATTTTTACTTTTACGTGTTTCTAAAGCAAGGAAATATTCCATCAAAGTACACGGTGAAAAATGTATAAAACAATATAAATGCATGATCATAAAAAAAATGAGAAAATGACATAATAAAATTACTGAAAATACCCCATAAATAAAAAAATTGAAACACTGCAATATAAAAATATATGAAACGATTATGAAATATATCTTATTGTAAAGAATATACGAATGAAAAGAATATAATGAAAATGCCCGCGGTAAATATATGTTGTTGTTACATATGGCAATTGTTTTTGGAACTTAACCCATACAAATTACACACAGCCGAGACTACTGGCCATTCATTTTGGGTCATCGTATAGGTGGCCAGCATTACCCCCTACAAGCCGATCTCGTAATTTAGAACCGAGTCAAGTGACGAGACCGGAACACTTGACCCTGAACCTCCAGAGGTAAACTTGAGAACTTCGAGGACATTGCAGCCACGACATATTTTACGTGCTCCAGCCACTATTAGTGTACACGGTGATGGATTTGCAGCGACGGGCATTGAACCACAAACTTTCAGATCACTGTCTCGCAACCCTTGCCAACTGGGCCATCCCGCCCTATTCGAAATAAAACAGTTAACAGTTTGAATAGAAACATTTTTTAAACATTTTTCCTAATATCAAATATAAGGTATTCTTACTATTTTCTTATACAACAATTTCATGCCGGGAGCATATTATTTTGTCGTCGATAAGAACGTGGTACAGACTTCCTGTGCATGATTGTCGTGTTACAAAAGATGACCGCAGCACTAACTTTACATGATGAGAGATAAAATAATTTGGCCCAAGAGTCGAAAATTTTCCCAAACTCGCCAAGTTGGCTTCAAGGTACCGTGCGTCGTAGTTGCGGGGAATTATGTGAGTAGCGTGATATGTAAGGCTTTATGCATTTTAACTGTTTTACGATCTATTTTGAAACTCAAGCTGATACATTAATTACGGTAAAGTGATTCCATATTAATGTTTTCCGTTCATAATTTTGCTCTGAATTTTCTGGACCTCAGCATTTTGATCTCTTTGAAGCGTTTATTTTATGATTTGGGGGTTAGTATTATTGTAAATTAAACGTCTTATTTCTTTATCGTAAGCATAATAATGTAAACAATTCAACACAAACTAAAACTTATAAAGTGGGCATAGACTGCTGAACAAATTAACTGAAAACCTACCCTAGCGTTGAAAAAGGACAAATGTAGATAAAATTGAATAGTTCAACAGAGCTAGATAATTATAGGAAGAATGTATTCAAAAAACAAACAGAAACCAAGCACTTAGGGATTTACGCACCATAAGGCAAGATTCTGTAGTAGTGACGGAACTAAACCAAATATCGAGGTAACCAACTGGTCTCAACATCAGGGAGCCTAACCAAATCAGTTACCTCAAGGAGGAACTTTCTGAATAGGATACAGGTCAAACCAAAAGACATCCCAAGGCCCCAAGATCCCCATTGAAACAGATAGTTTCTACTACAGAATCTTGCCTTATGGTGCGTAGAGCCTAAGTGCTTGATTTCTGTTTGTTTTTTGTCTACATTCTTCCTATAATTATCTAGCTCTTATGAATTATTCAATTTCAATTATATTCTTTATTGTAAATCTTATATCCTTCGATGAAAAATTTTAGTGTTCCCATTTTGTTTTTTTCAGTTTCAGTAAAGCAAAAGCAATTGGGTAACGTCGCCATCTTGAATTTTGCGATTTTTTTTTTTTTCTTATCGCTTAAAAAAAATTCGCCAAGTAGTCTCCCAATAGAATTTTGTCCCAAAACAATATTTTATATATTTTTTGTCTATGTACAATTTTAAACAATATATCTCTCCTTTATTTTTATATTTTTTTCATCGTTAGCCAAAAAAAAAAAAAAAAAGAATAAAATTCAGTTTCTAACGTTTCAAATTTTGCAATATATAAATATTTAGATTCAATTAATTCATTTTACTACTTATTAATCTAGTGGCTGAAATTTCGTTTAGTCAGAAATTGCAAAATCAATTTCAATTACATCCTCTTTTATTTCCTCCATTCGTTGATGCAGCTTTTGCTTTGTTCCAGTTAAGTGTTTTAACCATTACTTGCACCGAAAAAAAGTAAAATTTACTTTTTGCTACTTGCTAATTAAGCTTTTAACTGCCGGCTTTAATTGAGTGTATTTGATTACTGATGTATCTCGAAAACATAGAGCGATGAAAACTTATCTTTCATTCAATTAATTTAATTTCCAATAATGCACTTAATGAATCGTAATTACATTGAAAGAAAAGGGGGGGATTTTCAAATAATTGCGAAATTCCCTTATACTTTTTTAAATTCGAATTTGAGTGTCCTATTTTCTGAGAGGAAATTTCGAGCTCAATTATAAATGGATCTCTGGCATAATCTTTATGAGATAAAATATTAGGTTTCATATAATTCGATGTGTCGTGAGCCGCATGAAATAGAACGAAGTTGATTGGTTTAAAAATATAAAATGTTTTACTTTGAGTAAATTCTTCTCGTTTTGGTAGATTTTGTGTGACGTAATGTTAAACCTTTTCAGATTCTAATCTCATCAATTAATGTTCGTGAAGCACGCGTTTCTAAAAGAGGGTGTAGTAACCTCTCTGCAATGCACATGTAAATTTTACAAAATGAGGTATATAAATCTTTATTTTTCTGTTGCGTCTCTCAAATTTTAACTGAATTTACAGTAAAAATGTAAAATTGTTATTTAAATCGAGAATTTCAACGCACGTGCATTGTGTAATGAATAGGAAAAAGAAATAGCCTTCATTTTCTGTAATTATGATAAATACATTTGATTAAACTTCAAATATTACTACTCTTTCCACTAAGTAATGTGTTAAAGAACCTGAATAATATTCATATAGCTATGGCTATATATTATATATATAGCCATACATATTCGAAATATAATATAAATCCAAACTACTGGACAAACCCAAATTTACGGAAACAAAAGGTTAAGTTTATAACATCTCTTCGTTAACAGTGTCTACATTTTCATTATGCGATTTTTTAAAGCAGGATTACGTTCCTCCATAACGGTCCTCCGGAAAGCAAAATTTCAGATTATAAAACCGTCCGTCGTCGCGAGTTATAATTTTGGCAGCACGCCAAACCCAGTCTGTATCGCCTGGGCAAGCAGTAAACAATTAGACAGAAAAGGACCTAAATGCGTCAAAATTTATATATATATATATATATATATATAATATTAAAAAAATAGTAATTTTTCAATTCAACACTCTTAACATTTAAAAACTATTAATTCCTCACTTTACTATTCAAAATTACATACCCCTTTTTTAATCCCTTAAGTTATTTAATTTCCTTCGGGCATTCGTGTTAAATTCCATTATTACAGCCCAGGCAATATCATTAAAGATGGCTGTCTTTTTAACAAAAAGAGAGGCGGCGCGGCGTCACTACAAATTTAAATCAGTTCTGCACATCAACAACAACTTTAAACCAATCAACTATTAAGACACGCCCTTTTGTCACGTGATGGATTGAAGTTTATATAAGTTCTGACGTCCAAAATTAGGACGCACTCCTGTACTTCCTCTTGCCGCATTCATCCCGGCGGAGCGGTCGGCGAATTTAATAAACATGTAGTTCGAGAAATCATGTGTCAACGACATTTCTTTTCGACCAGACTACCATTCCAGTAATCCAGTGTCTACAGAGTTGACTGTGATGTGGGGTTGCGGCATTTTTCTTTGCAATGACCGGCGGCCGTTCTCTCCATGTCATATATATATATATATATATATATATATATATATATATATATATATATATATATATATATATATATATATATATACATATATATATATATATATATATATATATATATATATATATATATATATATATATATATATATACACATATATACATATACATATATATATATATATATATATATATATATATATATATATATATATATATATATATATATATATATATACGTACATCGCACCTCTGCTAGAAGAGTGTTACATCTCAAAATAGCCATGTTTTCAGGAAGAGCTATTTCATTTCTTCTTTAGCTCTTCCTGAAAATATAGTTGTTTTGAGATGTAACACTCTTCAAAGAGAGGTGCGACATATACAGGGTGGTCATAAAAAACTTTGCCGATATATATACCTCTAGCGGCTGTACCGTTCAATCGAACAAGATGAGATTTCAGATATAGTTATTCAGAGGTATGAGCTCGGGATTCTACTGACGGCAACCAAGTGGCGTTCACGGTTACGGTTATACGTACAGAAATTCGAATTTTTCGTATGGCTACGCCCACCTTTTCCCCACCGCAAAATGCTCAGCGCATGCTAAAACCCCAAAGAGCGTTGAAACGGTGCGTGTATCACAAAAAACTGACGCGTTATGCACGCACAAAAAACAGTTCTACGAACGGCCAGCAAAAACATGATCGGGGCGCACGGAGGAAATTTGCATACGACAAAGGCAAGACACCAATCACTGATGACAACACAGATCGGACAAAAGAAAACTTTTATATGGATTACACATTTTCCACTTAGGTGAAATCACAGGCCATTCGTAGAGCTTTTTTTGTGCGTGCGTTAGACGTCCATTTTTTGTGATACACGTACCGTTCCAACGCTCTTTAGAGTTTTAGCATGCTCTGAGCATTTTGCGACGGGAAAAAATGGGCGTAGCCATACGAAAATTTCGAGTTCCTGTACCTATAACCGTAACCGTGAGCGCTACTTGGTTGCCGTTCCCAGAATCCTGAGCTCATACCTCTGAATAACTATATCTGAAATCTCATCTCGATCGGTTGAACGGAACAACCGTTAGAGGTCCATATATCGGCAAAGTTTTTTTTTTATGATCACCCTGCATATAGATACATAAATACATAACACATACATACATATATACATACAAAAGAGGTACGCAACGATAAGTAATCCTATGTTAATAACCCGCGGTAGTTTCGTCAGAAGAGACTACCTGATTTTATTTTTACCCCAATTTTTTTCGTCATACGACCCCCCAATCTGTTCTCATTTATATGCTCTGGACACAGAATGTTTTAGAAACAACACGCAACACACGGTGAATTTGCTTTAAAAGGTGCAAACAACTACTTTTCAATGAACAGTTATCCCAAAATATTCTACAATTTGAAAATAATGTTTGAATACTCGAATATTGTAAGTATTCAAACATATCAAAAACTGACTTTTAAGTTTCTCCTTATCTGTCAACGAAAGCATTACAAATAAATATCTTCTCCCGTTAGAAGAGACTACCTGAAGAGACCCTCGTTAGAAGAGACTGCCTGAAATTATTTTTTCTAAAAGATGTGTTTGAGATATCCTTACCCCTGGCGCGTGATAATTTTCTACACAAAAAAATTGCAAGAAATCGCGAAGCAACTGAATAAAACAAAGGAGAGAATGCCGCCAGATCTCACAGTACGATTCCGAAAGTCATTGTTAAAGCGATGATAAAAATGCCGTTGATTCATGAAGAAAAATCGCAGAGAATTGTACCACAGTGATTCTACAAACAGCATGAATTTTGAAAATGCTAAAATGTGTAAAGATATGTTTGGTAAAATTAAACTACTCTAATAAATTTAGGGAGAAAAAGGAAAATTGCTGCCTTTTGACAAGCAAATAGTGATTTTTGTTTAGGGCAATTATTTTTAGAAAAACGTCACAACTTAATATTGTATATCTCTGTAATTCTAGGATGGGGGAGAATGTTTGAGTATTTTGAAAAAAAAAAAGAAAAAGAACCAAAAATGCTGTCATCAAAGGCATTTGTTGTGCATAACAGTGAAGGAAGTTATTTATCATTAAGAGGAATAATTAATTCCAATTCTTCATTTCAGAACAGCATGTAAGGATTGAAGTATTTACGTATACCAAAATAAACCTTCGTTTCACACCACAATTAAAATTATTTGGACATATATATATATATATATATATATATATATATATATACACACACACACATACAGTGGAACGTCGATATATCGAATTCCTTCATAAATCGAAGTTTTTCTATTCCCCTTGAACCTGCCTAACACTCCCATGTTATTAAATCGAACCTCGGTATATCGAAATCCTCGATAATTCAAAGTTTTATCGTTCCCCTTGAGTTTCGGTGTATCGAAGTTACAGTGTATATGTTTATATATATGTATATGTATGTATATATATATCCATATATATATATATGTATGTATGTATGTATATATATATAAATATATATATATATATATATGTGTGTGTGTATATATATATATATATAGATATATATATATAGATATATATATATAGATATATATATATATATATATATATATATATATATATATATATATATATATATATATATTCATTCTTGGGGGTTTTATTGGGATACATGCTATCCCACCCCCCAAGGAAAAGGTTAAATACACGGGTGGTCGAACGGGTAATGAAAATATTCTTATTTATTAATAAATTTAAATAAAAACTTTTTCAAACAAACAATTAAAAGAAGTCTCTTTTCGTTTCTAAATTAAATACTAAAGAATGTAATGTTATCTCTTCAGAAACATTTATTGAAATTTAATAATTTCTACGACATACAGCTGTGCATTACTATATCTTGAAATACTATAATCATTGTGTCTCTAAAACAATAAATTTTCTCGTGTCTTTATTATGTTCCCTTTAATGATGAGACTCGCATACAGAAAGATGATAATTTGTCTTTTTTTGGGGTTGGAGTTTAAAAACTTTGTGTGTCTACTAAATAAAAATTCCAGAAAAAGAATTATCTTCTCACGTGTTACTGGTAAATTTTTAGAAAAAGAACCTGGTTTTTCTACTTTTCCTGAACGCTTTTTTTTTTTACTCCCTTCTCATTTTGGTAATTGCACTTACTTAAAATCACAAACACGAGTAAAACCTTGAAAAAAAATAGAGAAAACGGAGAAGGAAAGAAAACTGAAAGACATTTACAAAGTATTCTGTGCTACTGTTTAATTGTCTTGTACATCTGGCAAACTTTTTAATTTAAGCTTGTAAAACAAAGTACATTTCCGAGGGGTCAAAACACTTAGTAAATGAGTTTTAAACTCGCTTACTTAATCAAAATCTTTTTTTCCCTTGTTTAATTATATTCCTAATGAAGCCAGTAGAAACCGTACGTTTTCGTAAAATAATTTTCAAAAGACTGAACAGATTAAATATATCCTTTCACACGCAGTTTCAAATAAACTTATTGTACACGATTCAATTTTTTCTCTGCTTGTCGTAGATTTTTAAATTGAAAACTTTTAATTTTATGCGTAGTTTCATTGAAGGCACTTAAATTGCAATCACAATTGTATGTACGCATTTAAATAATTAAGCCTACTGCGTTCCGTGCTAACGTACAATGTATTTTACAATTTTTCGTTCCCTGAGTGGAATTTCGAAAACAGTCTCTTTTTTTTTTCATTCCATTCAGAGTTTCATTTGGAGTACTTAAAGTGCAATCAAAATAACTTGTATTAATTGCTTATATGAATTTAGGCAATTAAGTTCCATGCATTTCGTGTAGCTAACATAAATTCGGCATTGAAATATTTTAACACACGTCATGAATTTAGTTATTGTGGGGAACGACTTGTATCTGTGTTAGGAATGTAAACGTAGTGCTTGGATTTTTAATTTGAAGTAGTCTGTTGCGTAGGTGCGATAGTGATGCGACATCGATAACAAAACATCGATGCTTTGAAACATCGATATTCAATATTAAAACATCGATGCTAATAAAACATCGCCCAAAAACCATCGATGGTTTTAAACATCGATGTTTTAGAACATCCATTTTTTTAAAACTGGTTTAGTAACCTCTAACATTAATGTTACTTCGGTTAGAGGAGCTGATTTAATTTTACTCTCTGATTGGGCAGGCACAAATGACAAAAACTTGGTTGCTTTGGGCTACATTGATGACTCAATATTCTCGTTGTAAATATCGCCATGTTTCGCCTTCAAATGTCCAGATAAATTCGTGGTATTGCCAGAAGTTTTGAGGGACTTAAGGCAAATATTGCATTTCGCTAATTTGTCAGTGGTTTTGTAAAAATATTTCCAAACGGTACTTTTGGGAGGCATCTTACTAATAATATTAACGTCAACTTATATAAAACCAGAGCAAAACAAAAACTTAAATGGATGCACTCATGTATATACTATTTGTAAAATAAAACCCCATGGAAGGTTCTGGAGTGTCAGGAACATTCCAAGCGCTCTGATTGGTTCATTGGTTGTTAATTGCCATTTGTCTGTTTGCAAAGGAATCATTCCCCCTTTTGTATTCGTCCTTTTCAGAATTCAGACTTACATTTACTGAGTGTGAAAATTATGCTACGTGGTAAATTTTTTTATTACGGTACTTTTTCATTAAAAAAAACATCGAGCACAAAACATCGATGTTAAAAAAACATCAGCTTCAATAAATCGATGTTTAAAACATCGACATCGATGTCGCATCCCTAAGGTGCGATGTCTAGTCCTGTTCATCATATGGGTTGGTTTTGTCATCATATCCATGAAATGTGCTTTTCAATAAAAGAAAAAGTAGGGCCGCCTTCGTGGTGTAGTGGTTAACGTTCTGAGCTGCCACGCAATAAGCTTCGTTTCAAATCCCGATTTTAAGGCTACGTCGTTTCTGTGTCGTAACCCTCATAGGGACCAGTGCTGGCTTACCTATATGGAGCGCACAATAAAGTTACCAGTAAATCGCGGTGAATAACAAAAGACGATAAAGTGCCCCTTCATTATATATATAATAGCCGTTGTCTCTGTATAACACTTCCGGGCTGTACTCATCGTTCAATTGAAGCCCTCAGTAAACAAACAGCCGGTTAGGCTTAATTTCAACTTCAGATGTGGATCAGAATTTTTTCTTACCTAAAAACTAATATCGTCTCCATCAAATCACGTTTGTTCAGCCTATTTTTCTATAAAACATTCAGAACTAAAAAAAAATTGGATGCTTTTAGCTGTATATTTAACAGTTTTTAAAAATCTGTTTACTTTTGCGATGAATTCTGAAAGTAAACAAACTTGAATGTGAATGAATCAAGTAGCTCAAGTATTCATATCGCGTAGTGAGCTGTAAAAAACTGTATGGCAGTCTACTACTCCAATCGCATGAAAAACTAAATAAATAAAAAATAATGAAAGGGTTTGCTTTTACAAGGTGTGGATTAAATGCAATATTGTTAGATAATTTGGGATATTTTTTAACTTTCATATATTTTTTCCATTATGACGTCATTATTAGTATTATGACGTCAAAATTACGGGTTGGATGGCAGTCTACTACTCCAATCGCATGAAAAACTAAATAAATGAAAAATAATGAAAGGGTTTGCTTTTACAAGGTGTGGATTAAATGCAATATTGTTAGATAATTCGGGATATTTTTTAACTTTCATATACTTTTTCCATTATGACGTCATTATTAGTATTATGACGTCAAAATGACGGGTTACCTTCCAGTTAGGAAATAAAAATAAATAAATAAAAATTTAGAAAAAGAATCGGTTCAAAAGTCTTGATGATAAAGACAACTTGGTCATTGCTTTGTCAGGCTATGTCTTTCCTCAGTAAGGCTCCTTGCGTAGACACACAAACGGGTGGGCAAGACAGCAAACATGCTTACCACTTGCTTTAATGAACGAGCACCAGACCCTGATTTTCCATTAGGCCCGGTAGGCCCAGGCCTGGGGGCCCCCAAAAGATTTTAATTAAAAAGGAAAAAATTCCCAATTCAATTTTTTTTATTTTACCTTTTTAATAGCAATTTTTTTTTATTTTACCTTTTTAATAGCAATTTTTTTTATTTTACCTTTTTAATAGCAATTTTTATATATATCCTTTCGAATTTGATTGATTGATTGTTTCATCATAAGAATGTTACAGCGTATATAAGGGATTAAGAAGTTTTTCTAGTTGCATTGTATTGATGTTTCAATGGTGAAGTTAATATGTTGTATTGCTTTTTGTTATTTCATAATATTCTAGGCTTCTACGCTTCAAATAGACAATTCTTGGTAAAATGGTACTTTCACAATGATTCCTGATTATTTTTTTGTGTGTCAATTTTGGAAATTTTATGCCCAAATCAATGTTAGGGGCCCCCACTCCCAAGTTGTGCCTATTGTCAAGAATTTTCTAAATCGGGCCCTGACGAGCACATTAAACTGTGGCATCGAAACATGAGAATCAAAACTAAATTTTGTTCCCCAGAGCATCCTCTCCTTTCATTAATCGGTCTTATCTATTTTCCTTATCACTTCATAATATATCTGTAAATACTAAATGTTTTCAATCAAAAAACCGCCTGAAGCAATGCTTCACAAGACCAATATCTTGAGGAGTTATACAGGGTACCCACCTATATCCGTTACACCCCCTTTAACTTCTAAACGGTGACAGCTTAGGCCATAAAGTTGGTCTCTAGGTATAGTAAAAAGGCTATGCGCTACTCGATGAGGCAACTTACAACGCCATCTATCGGCAAATTTTTGAATTAGTATTTTTATTTCAAAAAAGGTACGAGATACGGGAAAAAAGTCGATTGCAAAGTTGTTCATCATCATCGATTTAGTAAGAAAAGACACCTTGTGCACATTTATCCTTAAAACAGAATGTAGAAAATGAACATTTGTTTGGTAACGATTTCGAAAATTGTTATGTCATAAAGAGTGGAAGAAAGAAACTGAGACACTTCCTTATCTTCAGGATTATTTATTTATGTTGCTGAAAATGCTCTCCATTAGCCACTATACACATTTGCACTCTGGACTGGATTTCTCGCTGCACATTGGTGCAACGACGCCATAGTGTTGAAAATCACGACCAAACAAATGTTCATTTTCTACATTCTGTTTTAAGGACAAATGTGCACAAGGTGTCTTTTCTTACTAAATCGATGATGATGAACAACTTTGTAATCGACATTTTCCCGTATCTCGTACCTTATTTGAAATAAAAACACTAATTCAAAAATTTGCCGATAGATGGCGTTGTAAGTTGTCACATCGAGTAGCGCATAGCCTTTTTACTATACCTATACACCAACTTTATGGCCTAAGCTGTCACCGTTTAGAAGTTAAAGGGGGTGTAACGGATATAGGTGGAAACTCTGCATACACCTCCAGTGTACCCAGCAGCCTTGGACTTATGTTTCGCTCTTCTTATGGGCTCTTCAAGGCATAGTCGATGAGTACAATGGAAGGAAAATAATTCCAAAAGCGGGCCTTCTCTAAATTTTTACCAGGGACTGACAAAGTGAAGTCATTCAGCCCGCAACAGAATTAACCATCGTCTATCACGAATTGCGGTACAAAATCTAGTGTTCACTCTAAATTTTGTACCGTAATTCGTAATCGTTCTAAATAAGAGAAATTCCGCATTTATATTTCTTTTCCCTCCAACATACTTACGGGCCATGCCTTGCTGGGGAACCCATAGCAAGGTCGAAAGCCGTAAAATTCTGCTGGGTACGTTGGAGAAGTACATATTTGCAATTCTGGCTCCTTCCAGTTCTTTTGTTATCTTTAGAAGGGCAATATACGTTAGAAAACATAAAACCTTTTGGAACAAACTTTTTGGCAATCTTCATTATATAAGAGACAAAACTTTCTTCAGATATAAAGCAACGTGTCTAAGTTGTTGCTGTTTTTTAATTGATTTATTTTCTCTTGTAGAGGAGAAATGAAGGAATTGTTGTTTTTTTTCTTTCTTCATCAATGTGGTATGCATTGATGAAGTTCTTTTGTTATCGCATGATGCAGTTCTTTTGTTATCTTTAGAAGGGCAATACATATTCCCCGGCGAAACAGCGTTTAGTCCTTTACTTTTGATATAGCTAATTACATTGAGGCAACTTCATAGCGTTAGAAAACATAAAACCTTTTGGAACAAACTTTTTGGCAATCTTCATTATATAAGAGACAAAACTTTCTTCAGATATAAAGCAACGTGTCTAAGTTGTTGTTGTTTTTTAATTGATTTATTTTCTCTTGTAGAGGAGAAATGAAGGAATTGTTGTTTTATTTCTTTCTTCATCAATGTGGTATGCGGTAAAACTATATTTTCTCCATATTTTCTCCTTTAGCCTACACCGCGCATCAAGGCGGAACTTACCTCCAACGCTCCTGCTTGTTACGCTTTGGCTATCAGTCCGGATTCCAAAGTGTGCTTCAGCTGCTGCAGTGATGGTAATATAGCTGTTTGGGACCTCCACAACCAGAATCTAGTCAGGTAAGTTTTCAATACTTCAAAGCTGATGAAACGACTTTACGAAAGATACTAGCAAATTGACTCAAATTTGCAAACTAAATTGTCTGTAAACCTCATTCAAATGAAATCAACTACAACTTTTTTTTTCCTTTTCTGTTCTACTCAATATTCTTAATGAGTTAACTTTTATAGGCAATTCCAAGGTCATACAGACGGCGCTAGTTGCATAGACATTTCAAGTGATGGCACAAAACTATGGACTGGAGGTCTAGATAACACGGTCAGATCGTGGGATCTCAGAGAGGTTAGTGTCTTCCGTTTTTATTCAGATATCGATTTGTTTTGTTAAATATTGTATATTGCACAAATCGAAGGCCCGTTTCCAATAGTTCCTCGTAAATATTCTGAGTCAAGATTTTTTAAGCTTCAATGAAAATAAGAGTTGAATAAAGAATATTTTGGTTAAAAGCTAATATTTTAACGGTATTTTGGCGTAAAAGTGGAAAACAGATCTGAAATTTTTTTTAAGTAATGGTACGACTTTAACCAGTGTGAGAAAAGAAAAACAGAAAAGGTAAGTGAGTGTGATAAAGGTTAAAGGTCTCAAAATAACCTTATTCATCCAGAAAATGAAATAAAAGACCTTCCAGGGGTACTAAAAAAAGAAAACAAGAAGATAAAATAAGAAAAACTGAGCTATACTAGAAATCAGACTATATACTATAGGGTAATTCACTCGGGAGAGGTCCCAAATATTTTGTATAATTCTCGCTAGGACGATGCAATCTGACAGAAACAACGTACAATGTGCTCCTCAGTAAATAACACATCACATCACAGTGTACTCAGATGAGGCGTGGTTCCATTTGTCCAGTTATGTTAACTTGCAACACACCCGTATCTGGGATACTGCAAATCCCTTTTCCACTCACCAAACACCGCTCCATGGTCAAAAATTCGGTGTGTGATGATGCCAGATGTGTCGGTTGCGCATCATAGGTCCCATTTTCTTTCACACCGATGTGTACCTGGCATACATAATACCTTAGTAAACGTTGAACAGCTCGTTGTGTTGTTGTTGAGCTCTGTCACCCAGCAGATCTAGATTTGGTCCAGGATACCGGACACTCTCAAGAAGTCAATGGCCAATAATGGCCGCTTCAGAAGATCTTCCTTTTCAAGTCTCAAGCACACAAGGATATGATCCAGAGTGGCTTGGCCTTCGGAACATTTGGTACAAGTTGGAAACACCTTTTTCTTTATCGGTATAAGTCAGTGTTCTGAGGTGGCCACTACGAAAGCGGGTTATTGTAGTTTGCTCCTGTCTGCTGCACCGGAGGGACAGAGAACCTTCGGGGCGATTACCCTTGTACCAGTGGTGCACGGGGGGGGAGGATGGCGAATGCAGACTGTACAAGACAGTTATGTTTAGAATACAGTTGAGTATATGTCAGAGGCGCCGGCATATTCATAGACTCGTCAGCAGCTCTTTTTGCCAGGGTATCAGCAATCTCGTTACCGGCAAGGTCTACATGGGAAGGGATCCACTGTAAATGAATCTCATGAGATGAGGAGATCCGCTTCAGTGAACAGCTCGTGAATCAACTCGATGATCGTGAGTTAACGGATACTATTTTCAGCAAGATGGAGCAACGTATAACACATCGTGTTATAACATGGTGGAAATTGAGTCTTTTTGGGGCAGCAGTGTAAAAAAGGGGCCATTACAGTCGCTGGATCTGACACAACCAGACTTCTCCCTTTGGTAAAAGTCTATCGGAAGAAGCCTTGCACTGCGTGACGGTATGCTTCATTTGAGCGGAGATATGAATACAGTTGAAATCACATTGAAATGAAACTCATGCCATACTAGTTAATAATACGTTTAACAACTTTCATTGAAAAAATTAACATGAGAGAAAATAAGCATAATTCAGTATAGTATATAAGGTTAACAACAACTCCACCAAAATCTACGTTCCTAACATTGCGGCATATACACGATGCCTCCCCCTGCAGATTTATATAGACTCCCATTTATGGCAGGGTCACTATTTGTCGTGTTGACTCTGGCGTAATCTCTGGCAGAAAATCTGCATTTTGCTTCTTCAGGGAGATATTTGACCGAAATAACGGGTAAGAAATACCAACAGTGGAAGATTTGAAGGAAAATATCCAACGTGCTATTGCTGCTATTTCACTCGATATCCTTGCCCATACGTTAAGGAACATGGAGCGCTGCTTCGAAACGTATCTGGCAGGAAATTGAGATCACATATAGCATCGCATGTAATGCAATCTATTACACATACGTCAAGGTATGTACCTTTTTTTTGTGTGTGTGGGGGGGGGGGGGGGGGCAGATTGCTTCATCCTAGTGAGAATTATTACAGAATATCCTAGGCCTCTTTAGAGTGAATCACCCTATATAGGGTGTTGCCGAATTCGACCGACAAATTCAGAGGGGCGATAGTAGGCATCAAGACGAGCAATAATCACATAGGAATGTATGACAGGAAGCGCAAACCTGACGCTGGAGGGCGCTGTTTACTTAATCGAACCATACCTCTTACCAACCCCACTGGATGGCCGGAAATATCGCATTTTTTTGGAGGAGGGAGAAAACTCAAAAACAAAACAGAATCACATGGGAATGTATAACCGAAAACGCAAACCTGGTCAACTAGAGGATAAACAAAGATGCAGAAATGGTACCAGGTTTGCGTTTCCGGTCGTACATTCCTATGTGATTCTGTTTTGTTTTTGAGTTTTCTACCTCCTCCAGAAAAATGCGATATTTTCGGCCATCCAGTGGGGTTGGTAAGAGGTATGGTCAGATTAAGTAAACAGCGCCCTCTAGAGTGAGGTTTGCGTTTCCGGTCATACATTCCTATGTGATTATAGCTCGTCTTGATGCCTTCTATCACCCCTCTGAATTTGTCGGTCGAATTCGGCAACACCCTGTATAATGCAAACGATAGGTAACGAATGTTATATCAAACGGAAATTACCTATTTCGACCACAGTATTTTGTGCCTGGCGGAAATTTACCTCGAACATTTTTCAAAGTAGATACTTTCACTTGAGTGGGAAACAGAACGGTTAACTTCCCCCTCCAAAAAAAAAATTAAAATTAATAATAAATAAATATTTAAATTCCATTTGAAAATTATTAAAAAATTTGTTGGCTACAAATTTCAACTACACACCAAAGTGCTGTTAAAATCTATAAATAATCTTTTCCCTAACTTATAAAATGGTTGCCAGATATTTAATCAGTTCTACAATAAATAGGTTAGTGGTATAGCTATAAACGGTCTCATAAGACTTCCGTTCGTAGACTGTGATCGTAGACATCAATCGTCGTGTTTCTCTCGTCATATAATGTTTTGGATTCGTTGCCTCTCCTTCTTCGAACGTCATAATTACCCTAGTTTTGTCCATCGTGAAAAACGGTCAATCTTTTGTTCATAGATTCAACAAAAAATTGACCGTTCTTCTTATACATTTTCAAAAAACTTGGCAACAATTTTTGATATTTAGGGTCCAAAAATGTAACTTTTAAATCGTTTTCTCTTTTCAAACGCTTTGTTTCGCCTTGACATTTTAAAATTTATTTCGTTTCCGATGTGGTTTTTTCGATTCAGCTTTTTTTAATTTATAATTTGGATCACTTCGTTTTTTTTTTCTTATTGCGTTTTTAACCTTTTTGTAATTCATTTTGTTTCTCAACAAAGTCTAAATTTTTTTTTCGTTTTCTTTATTGTCTTTTATAATTTTTATTATTCAGCTTCTTTTAACCTTTTCCTTACGGGGTGGGATAGCATGTGTCCCAAGAATACGGGACCTAGAATGAATATATATATATATATATATATATATATATATATATATATATATATATATATATATATATATATACAAACCCCTTAATGACCGTTCTTACGAAGGGGAATGATATTCTCTGTTTTAAAGAGGGAATCGGAAAAATGGGCCCCGTAAGCTAAAGGTTAAAATATAATTTGGTTCACTTTGTTTTTCCTTAATATGTTCTCTTTCGTATTTTAATCGATTTGCATGTGACAAGATTTTGTAGAAAAATAAAGAATATTTCTTTGCAGGGTCGACAACTCCAGCAACACGATTTCACCTCGCAAATATTTTCACTAGGATACTGTCCAACTGGCGAGTGGCTCGCTGTCGGGTAAGTATTTCTTGCAACGAAAGATTCCTGTTATATATTTGTACTCTATGTTGTTACAGACTCTGTTTAACCCTTCAGCGGGCACGCCAATATTTGGAACACCAGCAGGCGCAAGTGCAGTGGCGTAGCGAGCATAACTGGCGCCCGGGGCACAATACCTTTTTGGTGCCCCTTGTCGTCTTGGGGACCTAAGGGTCCAATGGTCTTAGGTACTATTTGGCGTCCCTCTGCGAGTGGCGCCCGGGGCATGATAGACCCCCTTGCCCCCCTCTCGCTACGCCACTGCGCACGTGGCACAAATTGCAACGTCTCTTTCAACCTTGATTATTCCTTTTGTAATAAACTTTCTTTTTCAAATTGAAAATAATAATTCTGCGTTTTATGACAAATTAAAAAATGTTGATAATATTGAGATATGTTTATAATTCAAAGGCCAAAGAATGCAGATACAATCGCCTTATTTCAAAACTGTCTGGTTTAATGCATCTAAGGACAACTTGCGAATCGATTCCTATTATGTCCAAAAACCTAAAAAACAATGAGATTGTCCATCTTCGTGATATGCGGTATACCGTGTAATAGCTGCACGTTTGATCTACTACATAAACTCATAATTTTGTCGTATTGCAATCCAGTATAATCGCTGGTTTACCACGGTTAAATCACGAATAACAATGAATGGAAAGGAATGCAAGGGTCAGAAAATCAGATCTGCATTAGAAAGGGTGTAGCTATAAATAGAAACCGCTTAGAACATTCAAACCTTACTTGTAAAAACAAATCATTCAAAATTTCGAAAATGTTGCACTCTGTACAGCGGCGCGCCCGCTGAAGGGTTAATTAAAACCTCTTATTATTGTTAAAGCTTATATTCTCGTTTCCTAACATATACTTGACAAAAAAGTAAACATTGTAGTAAAATCGTTCTCCTAAATTTGTCGAGTTTTCATTTTTACTTAATGTGCTATTAAAAAGAAAAGTGGAACTAAACTTATTTTCAACTTCATCCTTGCTGTATCATAACTTAATTATTTTTATTTATTCATTTATCGTTATTTAGTGAATTTGCTCTAAGTTGAATCGGCAAAAATTAAATCTTAATAGTACGAAGTCTAGAAGGATTTTCTTATTTGATCTTCACAAATTTATGCTTTAAAAATCATTCATCGAATATCTATTGTCGGGAATTTCAGACAGTTGTGAAATTGTCCTCCTCTCTTAAAGATTTGGTTTCCCCTCAACTTTAGTAACTACTTTTTGAAACGTACTGTTATTATTCTAAATTTGAGGACATCAAGCGTTTAATAATGAATTTGTACTAGTCTAATATAGGGCATCATATATCTGCGTTTGCAGTGTAAAAAGTGTCCATAGGACCATAGGAACATGTTATTAACTGTGTTACCTAGGCCATCGCCGTCTAACTAAAAAGTGTCAAGTCCAAAATCGTAACTTTGAGAAAAACGAGTTTGAAAAAAAAGCGGTTTTTTTAAAGTCGTTAAGTCGTTTTTTTTTAAGTCCATTTTTAAGTTTAATTTTTAATTTTTTAAGTAAATTGTTCTAATTTTATTTTTGTAAAGAGTGTTAAGTCCTTTATTGGGACAAAACCCCTTTAATACTAACATGTTTGTGTTTTATTTCCCATAACCCAAATTTTCCCCGATGAATAAAATATTTAGAAGTGGAATTGGACTTAGCTTTCACTGCTTTTTTTTCCCTGATGAATAAAATATTTAGAAGTGGAATTGGACTTAGCTTTCACTTAGCTTTCTGTACCCTGCAGTAGCCCTTGATTTTTCAAGCATGCCTGGTTTGATAACTCACTTTAGCCCATTTTGGACTTAACACCCTTTGCACAGCACACACACAGATATAACTTAGCCTATGTTGAACCGAGCCGTGAAATTATTTTTCTATTTTTTTTAAGAATCTACGAAATTACAACTACTTAACCCGCAAATGGTGTTCATTATATCCACGCGGGTAGTTTTGAACGCAGGTAAATTTAATTACAATCTTCATGTAAAAACATTTTCCCCCTTAATTTGTTGTCTGACAGATTGAAACTGCTTGTTCGAAAATCTTCTCATTTGTCCGAATTTTTAAATTCTGTTTTATTCGAAACAGGATTTGAAAATGTCCCTACTGTTTCATGCTTTCTCGGTAACTGTGAATAACGTTTTATCCACATGTTTGTACAGCTTTCGGCTAATGTTAAAGATTAACGAAGTTGTAGGATATTTTTACTTTGCAATTGTGAGCTATCGTCGAATTGTTTCTTATTATGGTCGGGCAACTGAAGTTGGAATTTAGACTAAGCAATTGGAAAAGTTTCTTTATTAGGTTTTTGAGTTTTTCTCACTATTAGAAACTGAAACATGTAAAGATTATTCGGTTAAAAAAAATAGGATGTGAGTGTTTCACCAATTTTATTGGTCGCTAATAATGAGATGTAAGTAATGAGGTGTTATTAGGTTTTTGGATTTTTTCACTATTAGAAACTGAAACATGTAAAGATTATTCGGTTGAAAAAAAATAGGATGTGAGTATTTCACCAATTTTATTGGTCGCTGATAATGGGATGTAAGTAATGAGGTGTGAAAAAACTTTATCAATGTTGTACAGCAGGGGTGTCAAACTCGCGGCTCGCGACGAACATTTTTGCGGCCCGGCCAATATATTGGCACACAATATATATTAAAATACCGATGCAGAATTATAATAAGATAGGAAGAATTTGCTCAATGTTTTTTTATACTCTTTTTTTGCTATTATTAAACAAAATGCTTATATTTATGTTGAATATACTGTAATTAGGTAAATAAACATACGTTTGTATTAATATTGGTTTTTTTTGCGGCCCACCTATAGTTAAACCTTGTTTGTTTGGCCCCAAGTTAGCCTTTGAGTTTGACACCCCTGTTGTACAGTAACGCACAATAAAAGTAGTGCTATCAGTTTCTGCTCTTTTTCCAATCACAGAACCAGAGAAAGATGGGTAAATCTTTTTTTAAAAGAAAACAACCTTAGGATGAGAAATGCTCACGAATAGCTTAGATCACTAGTCATGGACTAGAATAGGGCATGAAAATTTAGTAAGTTGTTAAATAACGTTAGTATAACATTAGATTCCATGTTTTCTTGGTTTAAACACTGAAGTCCTTACATCTGTGCTTAATGAATGCACAAGCATTCACGGAAAACACTTAATCCGATATACTCTATACCTCAAAAAACAACTTTTCAGTGGTTTTCTTGGTCAAAAAATATACTTAGTTAATATCAATTCTGGTGTGGTATATTTTTCATCGCACTCGATCCCAGAAATAAGAATTTATAAATAATAGTTTAGAGTCGTATTTAATTTCGTTACCGGGAGAGGTTGTAAAACCTTGGAGTAACATTCTACCATTTTCTCACCTATATGAGTAATGGTGTATTGTGTGCCAGGCTAAAATTTCTCTCAACCCCTTTACATCTCTGTCTAGCGATATTTCCTATATATGCTTTTTCAGCCCACAGGCAATAAACATTTCTTAAATTTCAAATAATCTTTAACTTCTATTTTGACCTGGAGGGACGTTAACTGGTTCAGCAGATCACCCATGGCCTACGGAATACGGGTTGAGGACCCCTGATTTTAAGGGATTTCATACGTAATTTTTTAGATCCTTGTGTAAAGATCCTAAGCATATAGCAACTGATGCATTCCTTTCAGTATGGAGAGCAGTAACGTGGAGGTCCTGCACTGCAGTAAACCGGACAAATACCAGTTACATCTGCACGAGAGCTGTGTTCTGTCCCTCAAGTTTGCTTCCTGCGGTAAATGGTTCGTGTCCACGGGTAAGGACAACCTCCTGAACGCCTGGAGGACACCCTACGGTGCATCCATCTTCCAGGTAAGGATTTCATCCAAATCTTACTGACTTTAAATGCTCATATATTTTAAACTGAACCTTTCAGCAGTCGAGCTGTAAAATGTCATTATAGCACCGATTGTACCATTACTATAAAGTATCTAAAGATTAAATATTTTTCTAAATCATCGTTTTCACGAGTTACGTTTTCAAAATAAAATCCATAGAACAAAAATATTTTTTTTCCCACGTCGAGAGACAGTCAAGAGATTATAGCTCTCCTCTAGCAGCCCGATACAAAGTAGCTATGTTTTTCCAGCTGTCAGCAGTAAAACCATAGTCCTATAGAAGGTGCACGCCATAAGAGGATTAAAATTCATAATGTCTCCAGACAAACAAATAGGACAGTCAGGAGAGTTTACAAAACCAATGCGGTAAAGGTGGCAAAATGTCACTTTGGTAAAGGAGCCAAAAGTCATGTGAAGTGGTGATTCGAAAATTGGCAGTGAAAATATGTCGAGGCAGATCCATTGGAATAGGATTCTTCAGCAGTTGGCTCCAAATCTTTCCGCCAGATGCTCTATTGTGGTAATATTTCATTTTGTTAGCAATGCATTTGGCAATACATTTTTTTCTGAGTGGTAAGACACTGGAAAAGTTGGTTGATAAAGATCACAGCCCTCTTTTGCAAGATCATAGAACATAAATATAAAAAATTACACCTTTTTGAGACAAATTTGAAATATTTGAGATGAGAACAAAAATATATAAAAAAAACCATCGATGGGTAAATGCAAACGAGCATCGATGGGTAAATGTTGAGCAATTATAGTACCTTTAATTATATAGTTCTATATAATTTTATCATTGCAGTAAATCAAAACCTTTTCACCAAATACTTTTGCATTTGCAATATAAATTGTAGCATTGTTTTAAATACAAATTTTTGTTTGCTTTGAAAACATGAATGTTTTCTTCCTGTCCATGTAATAGGCATATCTCCATATCGTCTGAAGAGTTTGTGTCTCCTTCAGTGTATTTTCGTTGCGAGATAATTTATTTTCTTCGGAGTCAATCATCGATATCATGTTTTCTTTGATAGTGGCTCATCTAACTTTGTTTTAGTTACCATATTCTGTGGAATGCCAGGATCAAAATTTTTCTCTTCAAATTCATAACAATATTTTTGCATATTTTACCTAATTAAACTGACTTATATTTTTCATTAAATATATTGAAAATTAATATATAACCAATTATAAACATTTTACCCAGTATAAAAATATCTTCCATGATCTACTTTCGCTAAAGAAGAAACATACTTAAGTCTCGCCTGCTTAGTAGTGTATCAAGCACCCCACAGGACGAGTCCAGTCAAATTTTGAGGCCCTCTTACCGTCTTCAGGGCTGAATTTCATAGTTTACCACCTGTAAAGAAGTTTGTGATTTAAAACTCCCAAAAGTCCTTTTGTATTTTCTTGTCTTTTAACGTACTATAGATCCTTTAGATTCGAAAAATGCAAACCCCATGTTTGATTATATTGTCAAATACCTCAATTTTCGTGCTGGACTGTATGCGTACCCTGCTGTTTATCAGAACCGGAAGTCATGCTCTCGGGATGGAACTTTTCAGCATTCGCCATCTGCAAAAGGAAGTATATAAAATTCTTTGGGGGATATTAAATTTTTTGCCAAGTTAGACTTTTAGCCGCCCACATCGTTAAGTCGTTAGCTCTCGAGTTTCCACAAAGATTCGAATACCACGCTCAGATTCGAATACCACGTATTAGTATTCGAATACCATGTATAGTAGCCACGTAGATTGTGCTCCCATAATAAAGGAGCCAATAAAATCGCAGTATGCATGGGCGAATGACCCTCGGGATGAAGTCCCTGCCAATTTGAAGCAGAAAAAGAACAATTAGTCATGACCAAATGGAACTATCTAAACAGTTTCGGAGTCTCTGTGCCAAATCATAAAATTAGGGGGGGAAATGTTAACGTCAATTTAACCAATAAACGCTTTCAAACGCAACACTTGCTGTCTAAGACAATTCATTCGGCCTTTATAATTGGAAGGGTGTTGCATCCTTAACAGTAATCTTTAGCAATTTAGAAGAAAAATGGAATGAAAAGCTGCTGCAGGAATACAGAATTTCGCGTCACATAAATGAATTAATCTTAATAAAACTCCTTAACATTCTGCGTGCTTATTATTGATATTATCATAATTATAATTATTACGCGACAAGCTTGAATATCTTCTCTCTGTCGGGATAAATGATCCGTCCGGCATTAAAGTTGGCGCTTAGGTGGAAGCAAATTAGGTTTTCGCGCCAAGTAATGTTCTTTTTCATGTTCCAATGGCGCTCCCACTTCAAAAGAGTTGCGTAGGGAAGAAAAACCTTTGCCTAACCACGCGCTCTTTTGGAGGATGAAAAATAGAAGGGAATAGTTATCTTCTGTCACCAGTTTAGAGTGAAGTGCGAAGTCAGCTTGCAGTTAAAAACTGTCGTACAGTTAAAAACTGTCTGTGATCTCTGACAGTAAAAACATTTTCACACTTTAAACCTTGTCAAGATATTACTGGAATGTTTGGCATGGAACAGGAGCGTTCAGACCTGCTGGTAAAAAACACTTGAAAAGTACTAGCCGCTGTCTAAGGGTGTTTAAAAAAACCCTTAAACTTGAATTATGTGTCTGAAGATTCCTTGAAACTCCTTTATTTTGATAGACATCCTTCAAATTCTATACTATGTTAGGTACTTTAAGAATAAGAGACCAAAAAAACTGAAGATGACATCCTGCCTTCTTTCAGAATCAATTCATGCATTCATTTTATGAAGTTACAGAGTCTACATGCTCAACTTATTACGTGTATGTAATCGATTAGTTTTATTATATTGGTTGAGAAAGGTCATGGTCCCCAACTCTAGATCGGCTCATTAGACAAAATTGATTTTCTGTCCATGATTGGTCTTCGAATCGGTCCAAATCAAGTCCATGATTGGTATGGATCGACTTTTGTACCAGTTTAATGACCAAGCAATAAAGGCTAAGTAGAAAATTTAAAACTCTTTTTTTATTCGATAGGTAACTAATATAAAGTATTTCATTAAATCAGTTCTCAACATACTGACCCCACATCGAACGTTAATTCGTGATTTTTGCAGCCACTTTACAGACTGTCTTGCTTCTTGACTTCAAGGTTTTGCATCTGTCTCTATTTTTTGGTCTCTTTTAATGAAATTTTTGATTCTTCATAAAAATATTGGGAAAAACATTTGAGTTAATCAATCAGAAAATGAAACAGAGCAGAGAAATATATTTTTTTAATTTCCTTGTTTTAATTGAAGATTTGTTAGAAGTATATAACATTAAAATGATTGATTACTTAAGATTTATTTTCATTTAAAATTGATCCTATGCATTTATTTTTATGTAACCCATCATTACCAAACGTGTATTCACAAATCTTAGACATAGCTAAAAATATTCTTTACGTTTATGTCATACTCATTTTTTGGAAAGTATTACTTTCCAAAAATGAGTGGCCGGTTGATGGTCGAATAGCTAGGGCGCTGGCATTCGGTTCAGATCCCGTGGGTTCGAGTCCCACTGTTGGCATGGATGTTTGTAGCCATTCGGAATCGGCTTTAAACTGTAGGTCCCGGTTTAATTAGCCCTCGTGTAGCAAAAAGTTGACCGTAGCGCTCCAAACCAAGCCAAAAATGAGTATGATGACTAGAAAGATAGCTTTTGCTGTGAATGCATTTTGTAAATAAAATCTATTCGCACTTAGCAGAAATAACCGGGTGTTTTTAAGGGGTGGGGGATTATCACTGCAATAACTGAGTTAAATTTAAATCTTCGTGGGTTAATATCCTGGACTGATGACAGAGTAGCGGCCATGTATATGCGTGCAGCCTGAAGGCGTAAAGCCACGGCATCTGTATACGGTGGCCTAATATCCATTAGCAGCGCTTTTCCACAGGCAATCTAAATATTAGAATAAATCCACCGTACACCATTTGCTCCACATTTGCAGTTTACTTCAGTCCTCCGTATATATAACAGTTTTCGTCCGGAAGTGACTTAAACATGCCGTCTCATTATTTGTAAAACAAAATGTTTGTATGTATGCTAATTGCGACAAACTTTCAGGGCGGCACCTAAGTCATATAGTGGTTAGCATTGAGAACTCTCAAACATTAGCCTCGGCTTCGAATTCCGAATACTATGTTTCAGTGCTGTACCCTCATAGGGTGTGATGTTGGTTTACCTATATGGCGTTCCCATAATACAGGGGCCGACAAAATTGCGAGACGTACGGACGAAAGTCTTTGGACTAGTGCCTACTGTATTGGGTTAAAAACAAAATCAAGGATTCGTGTCCTTTTTCTAGCACCTACTTAGATATCAGTTGTCGCTTAAATAGCTTATGCTACTGGTTTTAGTTTATGTAAGACGCAAATCCCTTTCGATCCCCGTTCAATTTTCGTTTTTGATTTTTTGAAAAAGTATACATCTTGCACCGCCAACGCAGTTGCATTCAAACAGCTTATACATGTATAATATTTTTTTTACAATCATTTTGCTTTATGTGCCTTTATTTCATTTTTTTTTATTTATTAAATTTGATTTTCTATTTATTTTTTATTTTCATGTTTTTATTTTTTTTCTTCTTAGGCAACGATTTCAATTGTTTTCTGTGTCTATTGTTGACTTCTTTTCTCTTTTCTTTGCTTCGGTGTTTTTTCTTCCTTTGCTATGTGTTTTTTTTGTATGTGTTGTTTTTTTTTCTATGGTTAGCTTTTTCCTCGTTTGGTATTTCCAACTCTTCAATGCTTTTTCTGTTTAAAAAAAATGGAACGATCTCTTGCAAATTGGATGGTTTTTTTCCATTTGGTACATTGTTACTTTGTTCTTCACTCAAACAAACACAAACACACACACACACACACACATCTCCCCAACCTTTTGTAGAAATGTTAAGGCGGAATGGTACCTTTCAAATTCGACCTTTCAATTTTAAAACAGAGTATCTTTTCACTTTTAATAGTTACTTTAAGGTTAAATAATTTTTTCGGAGCGCCAACTAGCGAAATTATTCCTGTGACGTCATTAGCATTTTTTTCCTTATCTAATCCCATATTACCTGACCTAAACCTGACGCTAATTTAAAACTGGTCGGGCAACTTCAATTTACTGATCTTTTTCGCTAGTTATTTTCATCTTATAACTTCATTTTATGTGCTTTATTTTTTTTTTCTTCTTTTGCTCACCGTTGTCATCAAATAGGCTGTAAATAATTAAGAAAACTCAAAAGACGCTCATAATTAGAGAGATTACGGGTTTTGAATGAAATTAACGTCGAAAACCATTTTAAAAGTCCTTGCGTTGTACGAAGCTGTTGCCAAAGCCTCTTTTCTTAAAAGCGTATTTAAAGCCAAAACGTATAAGTTTCTGCGAGTTAAAAAAAGAAAAAATCAGCGTAAAAACCCATTGCTCTTAATAATCATTCCCGGAAATTGGTTTTTGGGAAGCACTGAAAGCGCTAATGAAGGTTCTCGCTAATGAAATCTTGCCCTTAAATGAAACGGTTAAACGAAAAGCAGAAAGTCTTTTGTGCGGCCTTAATATAGTTTTAAATTAAAAATTCCCTTCTTTCTCTAACGCCCCCCCCCCCTCCCCTCGGTAAATTCATTCGAAATCTTTAATCAAAGAAACTCGTGGACCCTTTTAATTTGTATCCGACACACAAAACGTTTGAATGGTAAATTTCGAGGCAAGTAATTTTCGCATAAGTACGTAAAAAAATTATTTCGGAGCGAAAGGAAAGAAAAAAAAAAATTAAGAAAGCCCCCCCCCCCCCTCCCTCCCCATTTTCGTAAAAATAAACTTATTAAATTAACGCGCAAAACATAAAATTCGCGATAAAAATTTAACTTTGAAATTAATTAGACAATTTCGCCAACCTTATTCTGCTACGAAAAAGAATATTCCCTCTTTTTATTTAAGCGAGTCCAGATTAGAAGGTAGAGTCTGTAAATTAAGTCGAACGCAGAGCCGGGGGGGAAAGCAGGGCCAGAGGAGGGCGGGGTGGACACAGAAGAGCTCAAAGAAAATGAGTTAGTATGTTGATTAAATGCGAAGCTGTGTGTGTGATTAGAAAAAAGTACCTTCCAAATTAAAGACAGCGCCTAAAATGGAGTAGAGAAGGGGAAAAAACGAGAAAAAATGAGCGGTGCTTTATTTTTCATGCATATATGGCGGCAATTTTTAATATTAATGAAAAGATTTCTTTCTCTTTTTTTTTTTCATTATTCATTCGAGACTGGAATGAGGGGGAGGGGGGAGGGAGCAGCTAGGAGAACTTTTTGTTCATTAGCAAGGCTACTCCTAAGTGCATTATCTTTGATCAGTTTTAATTGGGCGACCGAAGGAAACAAATCCTTTTTCCACATTAATTGGCGAACATTGTCTCCACTGGAATAACCTTGATTAATTCTGCCCGAGTTTTTCAATTAGCCGCCTTTAAAAGGTATGCGACAAAGTTGGAAGTCAGGTACGGTAACAGTGAATCAAGTCTAAGGCGCTGCTTTCCGATGTCGTGGGCTTCTGGCATTGCGCTGGGTTTTCTTACAGTTTAGTCTTTTGAACACTTTAAAGGACATAAATTAATGCGACTTGAATTGGTTGTTAAGAGCTTCTACAAGCGTCCATTGAATTTAGGCATAATTAATGCTGAAATCGATGACTGAAATGTGGTCTCAGTTGCCGGTTTATGAAGATGTTAAATGAACTTATTTCACCCCTCAGTCGTCTGTAGAGGGTGACCTTCTGTTCTTTGATATATTTCAAATCCTACCCTCAAACCACTCACTTACGTTTCAGACTGAAAGTGGAAAGGGGCATCCGTATCTATTTATTTATTTATTTATTTATTTTTATTTTTATTTTTTTTTTTTGGGGGGGGGGGGCTACTGGCCTGTTGTGATGTTTGATTGCCACCTATGAAGAGTCATTTTTTTTTAATTTGATAACTCTTCAGTCAAACCTAACATTTTTTCTTCCATTTTTTTCTATTGGGTTTGCGGTCATGAATTTTGACTCTGCACGATTTGATTTCTCCAAAGCTATAGTCAGCACTGATGAATTTTTATATGCATTTTGTAATGATTTTTCCCTCGGCAAAATCTTTACATAAAATTAATTTTCGTTAAAAATTTGGAAATTTGTTTAAAAAAGTTTTAATTTTAATCCTGCGACAGTGGCGTAGCGAGCATAACTGGCGCCCGGGGCACGATACCTTTGTGGCGCCCCCCCCCCTGAAAAACATATAGTAATATAATATATAGACCCTATATCGGCGCCCTGGATAAACATATAATAACATAATATAAAGACCTTATATTGGCACTCCCCCCGAAAAGCATATAGTAACATAATATATAGACCTTATCTTGGTGCCCTCCCCTAAAAACATATAGTAATATAATATATAGACCTTATATTGGCGCCCCCCACAAAATAATATAGTAATATAATATATATACCTTATATTGGCACCCTCCCCGAAAAACATATAGTAATATAATATATAGACCTTATATTGGCACCCTCCCCGAAAAACATATAGTAATATAATATATAGACCTTATATTGGGGCCCTCCCCTGAAAAACATATAGTAATATAATATATAGACCTTATATTGGCATCCACCTCGAAAACATATAGTAATATAATATATGGATCTTACATTGGCGCCCCTCTGCGAGTGGCGCCCGGGGCATGATAAACCCCCTTGTCCCCCCTTTGCTACTCCACTGTCCTGCGAAGTTTTTATATATATGCTGAATTAATTGTTCTATCCGCATATACCGGGTGAGCCAAGAGTTCGTAAAAACTTTAAAAATTCATAAAAAAGGGAAGAAATTATGCTAAAGAAGTGCAGTTGCCAAGAAAAGGCTCACAAGGAAGTCGGGTTTTTTTTAGTAGCAAAATAAAAATTAAAAATAGTCACTGGTAGAGTCACTGGTCCAGCTTTGCGAGCACTGCTACTCCCCGTGGACGATTCCGCCGCCATATTACTCAGCACGGTTTCCACCGCAATGTAATTCCATCCGTAACGGTTTCCACAGTAATGCGGCCCTCCACTAACTAGGGTCTTCTATTTCGTGGCCGATCCTCCAAATCCTCGTGTATCACGGTCTTTTATTGTAAGATTGATTTGCATAATTCTGCCGCATGTCAGCGCCATCTACCGGTGACTTTTTAAACTCTTTAAAACATTTTTTGGCTGCTAAAAAAATCCGACTTCCTTGTGAGCCTATACTAGTAATTTCTGCTCCATAACAGACTAAAATTAGAAATTTTAAATAAATTTACTAAAAATCGCTCACCAAAGCATTTTATTTTGGAGAATCTTATTGGAAAGTTGCTTTTTTTCCTTCGATTTCCAGGTGAAATATTCTTATGTTGGATATAAATTTTTTCAAAGAAAATTGAAAGTTTACAAAATCTTTTTTTCCTTCGATTTCCAAGTGAAATATTCTTATGTTGGATATAAATTTTTTCAAAGAAAATTGAAAATTTACAAAATCTTTTTTTCTTTCAATTGCCAAATGAAATATTCTTATGTTGGGTATAAATTTTTTCAAAGAAAATTGAAAGTTTACAAAATCTCATTCTGACATTTTTTTTTCCACAACTTTATCTTCAACCTTCGAGTTACGTATTTGACGCTATGTACTTTGGATCTCAATTCCATATTTATATTCAGGGTTTTCACGGTTCTTAAAAATACTCAAGTCCTTAATATCACTTAAATTTCAAGAGTCACTGAAGGTCCTTTTTTTTCAACCTAAGAACTACTTAATGTAATGAAAAAAATCAGTTGTTTCACTTGCTAATCACATATGAACTAAGAAATGCTTTTTGCTTCTGTTTGGATAATTCCATCGGAAAAGAATAATATTTTCGATATTGACGTCAGGAGAGGATTTTTTTATTTTTACCGGGTAATTGGTGGTACTGAGTGAACCCTTTAAGGAAATGGCGGACGTTAATTTTTTTTTTTTACTTTTTATCATAGAGATATGAAATTTTGTACATACATGCATTTCACCATAAGTATATAGAACACCTTAAAAATTTCCAATCTTATCATAGTTTTTTTAATAGAAATTTTTTTTTAATTTAAAATTTATAAATAAAATTTTTAAATGCTCCTTGTGACTTAATTTTGGAGATATTTCCTCGATTTTGCATTTTAATAACTTAAAACTGTATTACAAACAAATCTGGGTATCAATTATTTAATTCCTTGAATAGTTAATTTTTGAGAGATTTTTTTTTTCTGATTTCCATCCCGATTTTCATCGAAATTATGTCTTTAAATAAGTTATAAATCAAATTTAATTAACTTAATGAAGTCGAATTGCAAAATGCATACCCAATTTCTTTGCAAGCAGTATCAGGATCATTCCTTATCAATTTCATGAATTTTGAACAAAAATTAAGCCGCATAGATCATTTAAAAAATCTAAAAACCTTGAAAAATCTGTTTTGGAAAAAACAGATTTAAAATTTATTACTACACTTACCTTTATTACTTACTTCGTAGAAGCTTCAAAAATGATTTTTTACCTGATATGTTTTCGTACTATTATCCTACAGAAATATTTTTTTTTACAATAGCACAATGAATATTAAAATAAAATATATTTTCTCAAATAAAGGTCCACAGTCCCCTTAATTTCATTTTAAAGTACTAGGAATGTTGGGACATATTTTCATACATTTCGCACTTCAGTTAGAAGAATGTTGCATCTCAAAATAGCCATATATTCAGGAAGAGCTAAAGAAGATATATGTCAATATTTCATTTCTTGTTTTATGAATGCCTGTGATATTTTGGGAAAACTTATTGCTCGAATCACCTCAGAAAGCAAAACTATACACTATTAAAGTTGTTTTCAATTTTTAAAGCATGGTTTTTAATTTTAATTACAAGATATCACCCTCTTCTAGTTACCTCATTTTGTCAAAAAGCTTGACTGAAAAGCTTGAGGGAATACTGTCATATCTCTATGCTAATGCACAATCTATCTAAGCTTTTCTCAATAAAAAGAAAAAACCTTGATAGCATGAACAGCAGGTTAGAAAAAAAATACAAATTTATTTTCCAAATAAAATTTAATGAACATTTTTATTACAGGAACATTTTAATACAACAACATTAGGCACTGACAAAAATCTTATTTTCATTCTTCGCGCATGAGCAAGTTTACCCTCCTAGTTTTGGTAGAGAGCGCCATCTAGGAGATGTTGGTACTAGGGTTATAACATTATTCGAGAATGGGAAGCACTTCTTATAGAGCATTGTGGTGCAATTATCTCAAAATCGAAAAATTCGGAGATGTAACACACTTCTAACAGAGGTGCGATTTCGTCAAGAAAATCATATTTACCTGCACAACATAATGCAATTAAAATTTGATAATATGTAGATACTTTTAAAGGAAATGTATATAGTTATACATCATTGCTTTTGTCGAAATACTAGTTTCTCTAAGAACTTTGAGGGATCGAATCACATACGCATAATTTAAACATGATTGATTTTGGTATGCATATGCCATTTTATGTATTCTGTATTGCCTTTGAGTATTTTTAAATAAAGATAAAACACTACATGATGTGTATAAGTTATCATATAAATAAAATTTTAGAAAAACACTAAATTTCTTATTTGTAACTGCATTAATGGATCTTTCTAAAGAAAAAGCAAATGGACTATTTATAAG